>JABFFC010000224.1:0-21247 GCA_013623535.1 Fusarium penzigii | reverse complement strand
CCAATATAGAAAGAAGGTGCCGCTGTCAGGCAATATATCGCAATCGTATGCGCAAACCAGTCGGGTCAGAAAGGATCTATATGTGTACTGGTGGCAGATACGAACATTTGACTACCTGAGCACTAACAATGGAAACTACCCTATTTCCCAGCAACAAAGACGAACATTTTGACCTTAGTTCTGGTCCCCTGATATACGAACTCAACGCGATTATATAGTACATACGACCATACCCACTGGAAAACTCGGGATCCCGTCCGCTCTCCCATAGATAAGCCAGTGAGGGGCGGATTAGTAGTTGGGTCGGTGACGACCAGCGAATCCCCGCTGTTGTATGTTTTTTGCTTATCCTTTTTGTCAGTTCGGTTGACCATGGAAACAGGAATACCTGCGGGATGTGAATAGAGGCATCGCTGACGAATTGCCGAAGTTTGGCACTGATTTCTTTTCTACCGATCTTCGTTATTTATTCTTTTAAGGCGTATGACAGGTATGTTTTGGGGAATAGAGGGTTATGAGAACATTGTGGTGTTTGTAAGTTGAGAAGCAATGGGAAAAGCCTTGTATGTGTGATGTTGGATGGAACACTACAAATTATGCATCAAAGCCTAAGCAGGTGTCTAGTAGACGTATTATCTATGTATCATTGTATGCAATGAAGGCAGTGTTACACTGTTGGTAATAAATCAATACCTGCATCTCTTCACTTACGTGCTGTCCAGTTCAACCACCAACCAACCAACCAACCATGCAAGGCAAGTCATCAAACCTACAGCTACTTCAGGCGAGTATCGACCCGGAGAATGAAAGCGAATTTCGTATTTTGGTCGACAAGAAGCTGGTCAAATATGTCACCATAGATGCAAGTATCTTTAGTCTCGACGACATGGTTTTTGGCCCAACACTCTTTCCCTAGCTTCCTCCGTTCCCGCCTACGGATTGGAATACAGGCCGTATTTCACGCGATTCCGAAACCAGAACAGTTTGTTTTTCCAAACTGTCGAAGGAAGATCTTGCAGGAATCACCAACATTTGGCATCCCTTCCAGATTGACTATTTGGATCTCCAAATGGGAAGGAAACTTCGTTCGAACGTTTACGAGGTCACATGGTCCCGCTTCAGCTCACAGGTCATTGCAAAGTTCGCCAGATTTCAGTGGGAGATACCTCAGCTAGAAGCAGAGACGACGGCTTACAAATGGATCGACGGAAATGGAATTGGACCAACGTTTCTTGGACATATAACGGAAGATGGCAGGGTTATCGGGTTTCTGATGGAGTACATCAAAGGTTGCCGACATGCCACACCGGATGACTTTGCCCCGTGTCACCAGGCTTTGTCCAAGTTACACAACTTGGGAATAAAGCATGGGGATGTGAATAAGCATAATCTTCTGGTACGTGATGACCGGGTAACGATTATCGACTTTGATTGTGCCTCTCAGCAGGTTGGTTCTGAAGAGTTGGAGTTGGAGATGCAAAATCTGGGTGAGGCGTTGGCAGATACATCTGGTAGAGGAGGCAGAATCGTTGAAACGACTCTCAACTAAGGCAGTCAAGAGAAGTCCTTATTGGGTAAAATGATCACGAGTTGTCAAGGCACGATGAATATGCATGCTTCCTTGATCTCATCCAAAAAGCCAAGACAAGGTCAGTATTTTTACAGTTGAGATATATGACGTTTAATCTTTAGAATCCGAGAAAAGTCCCAAATAGAGCAAACGAAGTCAAGTAGGCAGATAACACTTATCAACGGCAAAATTGACTACTAGTACACATTGTTTGCCTATTGTTTCCTGATGATTCACCTCCAAACGCTGGCACTTTAGGCACTTCTTGCCAGTGACACTTCGTCTGCAACCCTACAGCATTCAACTCTGCAAACAGAGGACCTCAACCTTTACTCCTTCACTCCACTTCAAACCCAACTCCTCCTCCCATACTCCCCTTCACCTTTCTCCCTTCGTCCATAAACTCTTACCACGTTGCCTCAGCCTGTTTTATTCTGTTCGATTCTCGATCGATACGATAACATCGCCTGAACCACTGGTTGCCGCCATGGGCTCAAAGCGCCGTCAAGAACCTGATGAGCCATACTCACCTTCCAATAAGCGCAAAAAAAGAAAACAGTATAGCAAGACGAAGAATGAAAACAACCAGACGACAAGTAAGTCGACATCAGATCACTACCAGCCCCTTGCCTGGCCATCCAATGCCAACTTTTGATCAGCAGATGAACATTCCGATGGTACCCCGACTCCTGAGCAGAGTTCAAGCGAAGTTGAAGACTCTAGAAGAGACGAAGGGTATGACGACGACGAAAGCAGCCATGGTACTGTAAGTGCGTCGAAAAGTGTACTGTCCAACCAGTCTCCAACCCTGGGCAGACAACATGCACTTGGCACTGCAGACATAGCCATCCAGAACCAGCTTTGCGAGGACGTTCAGAGAACCAACACACGTTCAATGTCGAGGCACCAAAAGGTAGCAGAGAAGGAAGCAATAAAAGCTTCCAGGAAGACGGTCAAAGAAGAGGAGAAAGCGGATACAAAAGGAAGAAGAACCAGTTCCTTGTTGTCACATCAAGTGCCCAACCTGCGTTCGCAACTCTGCATTGAATCTCCACGACTTCGGAAATCATCCTTGCAGCATAATGAAGCACCTCAAATGCTATTGCAATCCCAAACATCAGCTTGTCGACATTCTTTACCCTCAAATGGAACACATCCTCAGCGGACTGGACCGCAGATACCATGCGGAGATCATCGAGGCTCAATTGGACGTTCACCAGTCTCCTTCCAGAGCCCAGATTTCGCAGAAACCGAGTATCCTTCCGACGAACAGAATGAAATGGCTGTTCAGACACACTCTCTCAATCACGACCAGAATCAGGATACTCAAACGCCCAAGATAACGTCGCGGGTCAAGCCCCGACCATCGTCCAAAACACCAGGGCAAGACACACTCGACATGACCTCCGATAGTGGTCCCTCTAGACCCTCAATCAGCGATGAAATACCTTCTGGGGGCCGGGGACTTAGAGAATCAATCCACATTGTACAAGTTCTCAGAAGAGAGCTCGAGCAGATGAAACTCTCATACGACCATGAGATCAAAATCAGAGACAAACAAATCATGGACCTCGAGGTGTCGAATGAACGTTTCAAGAAGGAGGCTAATGAGCGCGACGAACATATTAAAAAGTTGAAAGTTGATATTGTGGAACTCGACGCAGCCAAAAACCCCAATGTCGAATTTGGTTATGAAAAGGTCACGGACGATGTTATCAACAAACACTGGAAACAACTTGGTTTCGCGATTGAAAACTTTGTCTCACAGTACCTGACGTCTGACCCTACAAGCAAGAAGGTACCAAATCATCATGAAGCCAATGGCGAGCTTTGCACAGAGTTACGGACTCTCAGGAAGCACAGCGAATCGAAGTTCAACTTCAGATGCCAGAGAGAGGTATGGCGCAAACTCCATCGATGCATATTCCGAGCAGAGAGAGATCTATGGGGAGGTGATGTTGGCGCCAAGTTCCACGACTTCTTCCAGGCAATAGCAAGTAAGTTTCTTTCAAGCACATGTACCCTTTAATGTTCGGTTGCTGACCCTGAGTTCAAAGACCATGACCTTGAAGAAATAGGAGAGTTTAGCATGGCCAAGTCCAAGATGGCCATCCATCTTGACAAGGCTGGTGAACTCACCAAATCAGTTGTCGCGGAGGATTTAACAATGCGTTTATTATGGGACTTTAGCATCTTCATGGACGTCGAGGAAAGAAAGCAGGCCCAGAAATGTATTCGCAACATCATCAAGCAGGCAACTGAAATTTTCGCCGTCTTCGCCAAGTCTCGCGCCTTCTTTCATCTTGGCTGGCTGCCCCAAAACCGCAGCCTCGATGAAGAATTGATGCATGTGGTGTATCACGGCGACGACGAAGTAGACGGGGACAGTGAATCCTACGAGTTGGATTTTGCCATCTCGCCTTGGGTCAGAAAGACTGGTACTGCTGATGGTTTCAACTTTAACACACAGTCGTACATTCGCAAGGCCAGAGTGACGGCCAAGACAAAGAATGCTTGATGGACTCAGGCTATGGAAAGCGTTCCGCGAGTGATCGGGGGAGGCTATCTTGGTTGATTTTGGGGGTTGAGACTTGGAACCATTCAGGGAGCAGGAACGGAGGACAGAATGATTTGTCTACCATGAGAACTATAATTACATATCTTGGGAGGGCTTCGCTTAGAACTAAACGGAAAATGATCTTGTACACAGCTCCTCTCATTGATCCAGGAGTGGACTATGGTCACGCTCGATAATGTCTTCCCGCGCAAGTGGCCGTGTCCCGTCGTTGAGTACCATGGCTTCACGATGTTGGCGTCGAAGACGTTGCTCCTCCGCAGAGTGCTCTCTTGTACGCGGGACCTGGGGCTCAGCTAACGGCCCCGCCGCGTTCTCCTCCTCCATCTCCATGATCAAGTCAGGCAGTTCCCTTATCCGCTTTCGTGAATTCTCCGGATCCATGAGGCCTGCCTTCTCCAGCGCCTTAAGCCCCCGTCTCGAAACTCGTATCCGCTCAACAATCTCGACGATTCTATTTCTCTTGTGGTTGATGTAGTTTTTGAAGTTTCGACGACGTTCTTCGGGTTCCTCGCCCCAGTTCTGCTTTGCGAGCCATCTCTCAACGAATTGAGCCTTGATCAATTGGTTGGCGCCGTACTTGTTGACGAGTTCGAGAATGAACATGAGGCAGAAACGCTCGGCCATGTCGCGCAAGTAGTATTCGTCCCAATGACTGTCTGTGAGGTCTGGACGTGGGACATCGTCAAGACATAGCTCGAGAGATCGTACAAGAGCGGCATAGGCTTTAGGGTTGTTGAGTTTGGAGAGACCATCCAGACCTGGGGACGTTAGTATGTGAGCTTCAGTTAAATGCAAAGAGTGGGTGGATGTACCGATAGTCTGGCCTGTGAGAAGAGCGAGTGTTCGAAGACATTTCATGCGTTTATCATAATCTGGCTGCGTGATGCCGTAGAATAAAGCCTGGGTGGTATCAGGATCATTCACGGCTCTGTCGCATAAAATCTTGATTGATATTTCCCGGATAGAGTAATTCGGATGATCCAGTAATTTCCCCAACGTCTCAACCTCTAGCGCGTCTTCTGTATCTTGTGTAATGAATTGTGTTTTGGGCTGTGTGGGAGGTATCTCATTCTCATCACGAATGATTGTGAGTGAGGAGAAAATGGTGCTGACGACGCCGTACGTGGCGAAGCCGAGGGTGATGAGGATGACTCGCTCGTCGCGAGCGAATGCGAGTAGGCTGGTAGCCCAAGTCATGATGAGTTTGATGGCATTCTATGATGAGAGGTGTGATGAAAGGGACTGAGAGTAATGGTTGGAATTGATTGAAGTGGGGACGTTGATTGAAGAATGAAGAAGAATGGTGGTTTAGTGAGACTTGTAATTGCTGGGTTTGTTTAACGTATGTGATGGAAGTTGTCTGTTTTGTTCTTGATTGAACAAGTGCTGATTCGTATAATGTAGTTGATAGACTACCTAGTGAAGTTGATGAAGTGAAGCTCAGTATTCAGTGGGTGAGATGTTGTAATTAAGGTACTGCACCATAGACAGCTGCAGGTGGGTCCAATCCAAAGCTTGCTAATCCTAACTTGCCTGGCGGAAGGTCAAAACCACGACATGCCTGGACTAACCTTATACCTTTCAAGATTCAGCCCGCCATATATATAATTCAGCTTCATTTTAGACAGCATGTCATAAATTCTAGCAGCAAGGCAAACTGAGATTAGGCCAGTACGGCCCTCGAACAAGAGGGATGAGCAAGCAATCGGAGCGTGGATACCATGAGCCTCAATTACGGAGCCATTTCCATCAAGAAACTAAGCGTGATTGGTTTAGTGGTAAAATTCTCCGTTGCCATTCGAGCAGCGTCGGGGAGCCCTGGGTTCGATTCCCAGATCACGCATTCTTTTTGCCAGTCTGCAACTGTCGCCATGTGTTGCTTGGATCCTCTCTCACTTTTGCGAAGAAATCTGCTGTTCGGGGTTGTGATAGTTTACTTTGTGATGTGGTGTATTATTAGGGGGCCTTACGACAGTCAAAGGGATGGTAGGTACCCTTTCCCTTGTTGTCGGCCATCGCCAGGTATCCAACCTTGAACTGCCCATCCAGTGGGTACGTACCTACCTATCACTACAGGGAAGTGGGACACCGATAACGATAAGACTTTTTTTTTTAATTCTTTGCAGCCAAGGAATAATAAAAACTCCAGTTGAACATTTCCAAGCAGCGACAAAGCATAGACGCCGCAATCACCATCATGGCCGGCTCTCAGCTCAAACGCCTCAAGGCGTCGCTCAAGGACCAGGGAATCATTGGACCTCAGCAATCAAAAAAACAAAAGAAGCGTAATGCTCAGGATGAGCGCGCTCGAAATGAGAAGCGACTACAAAGAGGGGTGGTCTTGGAGGGCATTCGAGAGCAGTTCAACCCATTCGATCTCAAGCATGCTGCGCGAGGACCAAAGTTCGATGTAACGACCAATCGACCTACGACTTCTGGTATTTCAGGTGGTATCAAGGGTCGGCCAGGCCAGGCAAAGGCGGCCAGCGAACAGAGGGTAAGACAACGATCTATATTCGCAGGCGAACTGCTGACGAAATTATGTAGCGTCGAGAGACTCTCTTGGTCGAAATGCAGCGCCGAAACAAGGTCGGAGGTATCCTCGATAGGCGATTCGGTGAAAACGATCCTACAATGACCCCCGAGGAAAAGATGCTGGAACGATTCGCCCGCGAGAAGCAAAGAAGTCACAAGAAGAGCTCCATGTTTGACCTTGAGGATGACGATGAGCCTTCAGAGGGCTTGACCCATATGGGCAAGACTTTGACGTTTGAGGATATGGATGACTTTGAAGAAAATGACCTCGAAGAAGATTACGACAGTGATGGTTCTGTCCGCGAACAGCAGCGCTTGAAACGAATCCGAGCCCTAGCAGCTGCCGGTAGCGACGACGAGAACGAGCCCGAGAATGGAGAACCTGAGCGCAAGAAGACCAAGAAAGAGGTCATGGAAGAAGTTATTGCCAAATCCAAGATGCACAAGTACGAGCGACAGGCTGCGAAGGACCAGGATGACGAGCTACGAGCAGAACTTGACAAAGAACTCAACAACATCCACTGGTTACTCTCGCAACCCCGAGAAGCTCGCAATGGGGAGGCGACAGGTATTTCAACCATTGCTGGCGTTGACCGACAGGCTTTCGAGAAGGACTTTGACCTCCAAGTCAAGAAGCTCGCCCAGGATAAGCGAGCCAAGCCAATGGACCGAACCAAGACAGACGAAGAAAAGGTGGAAGAGGAATCGGCAAGATTAAAGAAACTCGAAGACAGGCGTCAGAAGCGTATGCGTGGTGAAGAAGTCACAGACAGCGAAGCCGACGACGAGTCTGACAAGGACGATAAAAACAAGCCTGATGCGATGGATATGGACGATGAAGATGACGAAGAAGACTATGGTCTCGGAAGCGGTATCAAAGCGAGACCAACAGCGACAGAGTTGGGGTTCGACGATGAAGACGATTTTATCATTGATGATGATCTTGTGGCCAGTGGATCCGACTTAGAGCCCCTGGACAGCGATGACGGGTCAGATATCGGACTACAGGAGAGTGACGAAGAGGATGAGTTCACCAAAGGTCTCCTCAACGAGGAGGAAGCGAGAAATCCCGTTTTCGATGCAGAACTACCAAATAAGGCCGCGGCTATCCAAAAAGGAGACGAGCAGGGTCTACCTTTTACCTTCCCCTGCCCTGGATCTTGCGATGAGCTCCGAGCTATTGCCGCACCCTATCCTGCTGAGAGCCTGCCCACAATCGTCCAGAGAATCCGTGCTCTTTATCACCCTAGGCTCAGCAGCCAGAACAAGGAGAAGTTGGGCAAGTTTGCTGCGGCGCTGGTCGACTTTGTTGCTTCACCGTGGGACCCAGAGACGTCACCCCCTTTCCAGGTATTGGAGAGCATAGTACGACACATCCACTCCATGGCAAAGATGTTTCCCATCGAGATCAGCAAGCAATTCCGGCACAACATTGAGAATATGGGCGAGTCCCGTCCTCTGGCCCTGGGTCCTGGTGACCTGATTCTTCTGACTGCTGTTGGCACCATTTTCCCTACTTCTGATCATTTCCATCAGGTAGTCACACCAGCTATGCTGACGATGGCCAGGTATCTGGGACAGAGAGTGCCTCAGAACCTTACACATTATGCCACCGGCACGTACCTCTCCATTCTGGCCATCAGCTACCAGAGCCTGGCCAAGAGATATGTCCCTGAAGTCATCAACTTTACCCTGAACACTCTCTGTGCCCTCGCTCCGGTTGCGCCCTTGAAGCAGCTCGGCAACTTTCCTATTCACAACCCCGCTGCCGGTATCCGCACTGAAGGTGCTGGAAAGGCCAAGTTGAGGAAGCTGAATTTCGAGGATCTTCTGGACAAGGAACTCAAGTCTTCCCAGGAGAAGGAGCTCAAGATTGCTATTATTGACACCACTCTAAAAGCATTAACCGTCGCTGCGGATGTCTGGACCGGGAAGAGCGCATTCCTTGAGACATTTGGACAAGCCTTTGATGTTCTAAAGCACCTGAACAGCAAACCTTGCCGATCTCAGCTTCCCTCTAGCCTCGTCCAGAATATGGACAAACTCCAGACCAAACTCGAACGAATGCTCAAAATCGCCCAACTATCCCGCCGCAACCTCGAACTCCACCACCACCGTCCCCTCGCCATCAAGACCTTCATCCCCAAGTTCGAGGAAACGTACGACCCGGACAAGCACTACGACCCGGACAGGGAGCGCGCCGAGGTGGCCAAGCTCAAGAAGGAGCTCAAGCAGGAGCGCAAGGGAGCGATGCGGGAGCTTCGCAAGGACGCCAACTTTATGGCGCGCGAGAAGCTCCGCGTCAAGAAAGCCAAGGACGAGGCGTACGAGAAGAAGTACAAGAGGCTGGTGGCGGAGATCCAGAGCGAGGAGGGAAGAGAGGCGAACGCCTACGAGAGGGAGAAGGCGGCGAGGAAGAGAAAGGACAGGTAAGGGGATACCAAGGGATGATGATGATGGGGTCTGCATTGATTTGTTTACTGGGGGGAGTGTTGATACGCTGCTGGCGCTTGTTTTCTACTTTGGTCTGGCTCCATATAAAATAGTGGTGGAAGATCAGACAGTGGGTAGATTTGGAATAGGCATGATGGTTTCCAAAGAAAAGGAACTTGATAGTTCACATGTATTCAAATCTCGTAGACGTGGTTATATAGGAGAGATGATGGACATGGAGCTACAACACCAGTTGAATCAGAAGTACCGGTCATTCTCGTCACTTGACTCAAGGACAACAACCTTCAACAGACAGAAATCTCAAAAAGTGAAAAAAAGAGGAAGAAGCTCATCCACAACTCATTGACGCATCAGAAGGTAAAAGTAAAAAGACAAAAAAAGAATTTATAGACTAGCAGCTGCTGGTCTCGATCCAGCGACCTCCGGGTTATGAGCCCGGCTGATGAATGAGTTAGTTGATGGTGCTTGATAAGTGAAGAGTGAGATAGACATACCGCGCTTCCGCTGCGCCAAGCTGCTTTCATTGGTTGAGAACTGTGCCAGATATTTCTCTTTATGTAGATATCAAAATCACGTCTTGACTACCTGACACCATCGTCCGTCTGCCGTACAACATGCTCTTCCAACGTGATTAAGCATTTTGTTGGTTGCATATTCTAGTGACACAAACATGTTCAGGCATATCGCTTGTATCATGTGTGGTTAGATTAAATGGCAACATCTATCCAATATCTCTAAGTTGTAGTCTCTATCTAGCTATGTTGAATTGAGACAGAAAGATTCTGCCTGGTCGGTCATTTCTGAGACGATTCCACATCGGTATTTTGTTGAGTTTGCTGAGTTTGCTTTTGAGTCTTGTCATTTCTGGGTTTCCAACCTCCTCCCCAACCGATCCAACCCGTCTCCCTGGGTCCTCGCATCAAGGAGAACGCGATGGAGACGACAATAAAGGCAACTGAATCATGATGGTGTTAGGATCCGATAAAGCGATACAAGTATTGTAGTGTGTGACTTACTGCTGCATATACCGTTTGGCCTCCAGCCCCCCTGTGCGTAGATCCTATTGCCGACTGCTGTTCCAGTCAACTGCCCAACAAATGCCAATGCCATATATGCAGTGTTGACTCTGTTGCGTGCCTTGGGGTTGATGCTGAAGATGGCCGCTCGGTTTGCCACCTGTGTTGTTTGGAAGCCAATATCGATACCGATGGCTTGAATGGCGGGGCCTGCCACCGTGAATGTACCTATAAACGTCCCAATGATAACTCCTATCAGAGCCATGAACTGCCCGGCCAATGTCGAGAGCAAGGGAACATAACGGTCGATGAGTCTTCCGATGAGAGGAATTGTCACAATGGTTGCGATGCCGGTGAGTGAAAAGAGACCAATCTCTAGTGATGAGTAATTGAACGGGGGTGAAGCCAAGAGGAATGTTAATGTAGTCCAGAATGAGGTGAAGACGCACGAGATTGTAAACACGATGAGGCAAGCCTGGATGAGAACAGGTTCAGTGGCCATGATGAAGGGGATCGACCACAGTGCCTTGAAGTAATTGAGTCCGTCAGGGTTGGTGGAGGGATAGTCAGGCATGAAGACGTAGAGGGATATAGCGATGATATATTGCGCACCGCAGGCGAACCAGTAAATGTTTCTCCAACTGGTAAAGTTGGAGACGACACCAGAGAGAAGTCTGGCAGTGAGAAGGCCACACATGAGACCGGACACAACAATCGAGAGTAGAGTCGCTTTTCGGTGAGCTGGGGCAAAGTCTCCAACCAGGGGGATCATGAGTTGAGGAGTGACAGTGGTGACTCCACAAATGAATGACAGAACTCGGAAAACGGTGAAGTTGTGGGTGACGCATAGACCTATCCACTAGAGGAGCTGTGTTAGTCGGAGTGAGGTTCAGGGTTATCATGGGTGAGGTGAGTTGTGTGTTGAATTACCATTGTAGCTGTTGCAGCAACGAGGGTTATGATGAATGGTCTTCTCTTGAGAATGTCACCGAGGGGCAGAACAAAGACGAGTCCTGCTGCGTAGCCAGACTGTAACAATGTTGCGACTTGAGCAGATTCTTCATAGCTGACATCAAAAGTGGAAGCTATCTTGTTGAGGATAGGTTGGTTGTAGTAGAGGTTGGCCACAGTGAAAGCCGAGGACTGGCCGAGGTTAGAGATGCAGTCTGGTAGTCAGTCAAAAGGGATATGACAACTCACCATGGCATATAATAAACAATGACCTATTGTCAAAGAGGTAGGAGATTTCTCATTCCATCGACATCTCTTAGGAGTAGTGATTCTGAGAAACCAGCTTGATGAATATCTGTCTGAAGGTGCTGGACCATTGCTGCTGATGGATTCAACCTCATCACTTGAGGTGGGATCTGAGGTTTCGCCTTTTTCATCATTTGGCTCTGGCGAAGCAAATTTATCTCGTGTCTTGTGATTATCATGTTGCTGTATTGTCTCGGCCTCAGAGACTGAATGATGATGATGTAGAGGTGAAGAAGGGTTGTTAGACGTCATTGTTAACGAGTAATCGATATACTCATCCAAGAAGATATAGGCAGGTACGAAAGACAGAAGGTCATCGGAGACACATAAGAGAATCAACACCAAAAGCAAGAAGTAGATGTTAATATGACCCTGAATTGGAATGATGTTTGAGAGAAAATTAAATCATCATCGATAAGAGTTGGGACTTTGAACTTGGTGGGTACTTTGACGATGAACTGAAATTGATTAGCAAGCAGGGCCAAGGGGAAAAAAAAATAGTACATATCCCATTCATGCCCGTCTATGCCCGTCTTAACCCCTGGAGGGTAAAGCGGCGATTGCGACATTGCGATTAATTACTATGTTGGAGAAGGAAGCAAATTTTCTACCCGTTTGATTGGAGATTTGAGAGAAATGCCATGTTGGTTATGGTTATGGGTGTAAACTTATTGAGTGATTCTTGTGCTGTGCTGTGAGAGTTGATGATGATTGTCATGATGTAGGTAGTTAGACATAAGTTGGGAAAATCAAGCATACATGTATTGACAGAAAAGAATGTCAATTCACAGTTTAGCCTGTATAACTAATGAATTGAAATACAAATAAACTTGATTGATTCTATCTTACACAACTACTCGCTCTACGCTCATAACTCATCTCATCCTCTACTTACCCGTCGCCCACTCACCCTCAGAAGTCAGACACTTAGGACAGAAGAGAAACCCGGATGCTTCCTTGTCCTGTTGCTCGGTCTTCTTTCCGCATTTCTCAAACGCGCCGACCAGCTTGGCTGTTTCGCAGAAACGTCCTCGCTTGTAGGGTTTGAGAGCTGTAGCACACTTCCAGCACTTGCTGGTGATGGTGATGGTGGTGCACATGATGGGGATTGAGGGGAGGGGAATCGTTCCTGTTGGGGTAATTGGTCTTCCTGTAGAGGAGATGCGAGATGGGATAAAATGGGATGAGATGATGGAGTTGTGAATGAGTTGTATGGTGTCGAATTCAATCACTCTTTCACGGATCGTATGCCCCCCTTTATATTACCGAGACCAGCGCTGTCATAGAACAAGCCATTGCAGTCCTTTGACATTGTTCATCACCCTCCACAGTCACTCCCTTGTTCGTATTCCTGTCACGGAACAGTGCAGCAGACAATGGAACAACACAGCCACCTCATACATACCCCTTTGTCTCTCCCTAATCATGGTCTTCCTCCGTCAAACCAGGACACCCCTCCATCTCTTCATCAGGATATACCATCTTGCACCAGAAACAATACTGGTGTTTCTCCCGCAGATACTTGATCACCTGCTCCAACCGTTGCCCAATTTCAAGTGCGTCGAACGCCTCCAGCTCTTCATCTTCCTCGTCCAGATCTTCTGCTGTTGCATAAACCGTGTGTTTCTTGCCAAGGGCCCTTTTGTCATCTTCGTCTTCTTGGTCATCCTCATATGTTGGCAATCGTGATAATGATTGCTCGAGATCATAACGCATCCGTCTGTCGCGTTCCTTTGCTTCACGATGTCGAACAAGACCACGGTATAAGACGGGAATGGATTTGAGAGGTCGAGACGACACAGGCTGTGGCTTCTTGTCCGTTTCGGCATTTTTATCTTCCTCGTCACGACCATCCGTGAGCTTGCCTGGTGACTCCGACTTCTCATCATCCATGCGCTCTGCTGTGCGTTGTGCCGCAAAGAACTGCTTCTCGAGCCGTGCATCCTCACGCTCCTTTCCCACCCTTTCGCGGTATTCATCCGGGTCCAGCTTAGCCGCCTTGATGTCCCTCTCTTGCGCAGCCTCGCGAAGCTTTCTCTTCTTATCACTTTCCAGGCCAATACCTCCACGATCTTCTTTGATGCTGACCTTGATTGGCTCTGCTCTGCCTGGTGCGTCACCACCCTCTGGCTTCTTCCCCAGACCACCGCCTGTGAAGCCCATCTTGGCCATCATGGCAAAACCTTTGCTCTTTTTGGCTTTGGGGTCATCGAGCATGGAAGTTGATAGTGCTTTCTCTCGTGCAGCTTCCTCTTCCTCGGCAATTTGCTCTTTCGACTTGATCATTCCTCTCGCGCGTGATTCGCGCTTTAGACGTTGTGTTCGTTGAAGAGAGGTTTCTTTGACTGGTGTTGGGTCATCAAAGGTCATGTTCATGTAATCATCTTCGTCGTCTTGAGGTGCACTAGCACCATTATTTTGTGTACTCATGATAGGCTTATTTATGTGGGTGAATCTCCCAAGAAAGAAAGCTTTGAGATGTGAGAGCTTGGTGTGAGATGGTAGATGTTATTCGTTGTTGATCAAGTGAGGTAGGCTGAAGTTCAAAACTTTTGATAGCGGGAGTGAATGCTATAGACACGCATACAGTGTAGATATGCCTTTGGCCAGCTCCATGAAAGTTATAGTGGTGTCCGGACTAGGTTGATAAGGAAATAGTTGACGTAAATACAGTACGAATAAGTATATACACTGTGCAAACATCATCAAAACTTGACAACAGAAATTACTTGCACTTTGGTTAGAGATGCCTGGTAGTTTTGTTTGTTCACAGATAGCTCTGGCTGAGGTATCCAATCCAACAACATCGCATCTTTAGAAATGGTGGGTTTCGATAGAAACCTACAGAGGAGTTTGGATCGGTGTCTGCTTCCTATACATCAGTCGTGATTAAATCGCGTCTCTCAACCAATTAAAAGCAGCTTGGCGCAGCGGAAGCGCGGTATGTCTATCTCACTCTTCACTTGTCAAGCACACTCAACTAACTCATTCATCAGCCGGGCTCATAACCCGGAGGTCGCTGGATCGAGACCAGCAGCTGCTAGTCCTTACTTTTTTTCTTCTTTTTTTTTTACCCTCTCCTTCGTTTCTATCTTATCCACTGTTCGTTGGGCCTTCTTTTTATTTTATTTTAGTCGTGCCACTTGTTTTGTTAGCTACAGGAAACTCTGCAGGTATTCCCCGTAGCGTATCTTAAGCCGCCATACCCGCACCTCGTTGAAGACTCTGAATGTTACACGTTACAGTTCTGGACCTGGCTAACGTTTACCACCGTTACACTGGAATGGATACGACTATGTGGCAATTGTATGACTCTTAATGGAGAATTGTTCTGTAAATATGACCTGACCAACTCTTGAAGCCCAATTACAAAGACGTGAATGGGTTGAGCGAGTGAGTAATAAATGACACTTCATCGTTGTGTTGGACTTATACACAAGCGAGCCTCTGAAAAAAATGCTTGTGTACCACTAAAATGATCATCGTAAACTGCAGGGCTCCATATCGTCTCCACTAAGAAGAAAAAAACTGAATCAGGCCGTCGCCAAGAGAGTTACAATACGTTCGCCTGCACTTACAGGGGTATCACCTGAGAACTGAAGAGATCCCCTCCCCCTAGTCACCCGTTCTAGCCCTTCCAGCCACCCGAATTTACGGTGTAAGCTTCTAAAGTACCTAACCGTAACTCTACCTACAGTACCTGTGTACACTACTTCACTTCTGACCTGCATTTGCATGTTGCATGTTGCAGTTGCAGCGAGCTACCTTAGGTACAGCAGAAAAAGAGCCGTTCTTGCTTGCATCTCGCATTAACGTCTTAGCCTATCCCCTCCCGCCCCTTTCCCTCGCCCTCCGTTTTTCTTCCTCTTCTATATACTTCCTCCTCCCCTCCCTCTTCCGTTTATCTTCCGACTCCATCCCTCAGTTTTCAGACATTTTCTTCTCGTCTAGAAAGCTTAGGCCAAGCGGGGTGAAAACTAGATACGCACTTGAACCTGAGCAAGACCCAATTGTTCTGCTCAGGCGCAAATCGCCGCCTTATTCGCACCAGAAGCTCTATTTGCGTCCATCCAGATATATATTCGCGATAGCCTCATTTCATAGTCACCATTGTTATATACCATCCACATCACGCTCCTCAATCTTACTCTTAATTCGATTTAGTCACCATGGGCTTCTTTGATCCCTGGAACGATAACGCTTCCATGATTTCTGGTCGCTCCTCTCGACGTCGTCGTTCTTCTCGCTCGCGACCCAAGAAGCGTCGCTCCCGTTCGCGTTCCCGATCTAGCTCTCGAAACCGTGGCCGTTCCTTTGCCGGGTCTATATTTGGCGGCGATCGCGATCGTGATCGCTACTCCAAGCATAATTCATCTCGCGCATCCTTCTTTGGACTTGGAAATACCAGCCGCTCCAGCTTCTTTGGTAACAGTACGTTGCATTTCTCCAAAACATCCTGTCCAACTCGCACACAAAAAAAAGACCACCAAACTAACTTGACCTCTTCCTACAGACCGTTCATCCTACTTCAAGCGATCCCCGCGCCATGGCTTCCTTCAAAAAGCCTACAAGCAGGTCAAGCGCCTCCTTCGCGACCTTGTTCACTGGGCCAAACGCCACCCCTGGAAGGTTTTCTTCCTCGTCATCATGCCACTCGTCACCGGCGGCGCCTTGACAGCTCTCCTCGCCCGTTTTGGTTTGCGCATTCCACCATCCATTGAGCGCATGCTCGGTGTTGCATCACGCGCAGCATCAGGAGACTCGTTCGGTCTTGTCGGAGAAGCCGTCAAGATGGCCAGCGACTTTGGCGGCAATGCCTCCGTTCACGTCCAGCGTGACTCGACATCCTACGGCAACATCCCCAACCCCAGCAGCAATGTTCCATGGGGAGACCTGGCCGGCATGGCCAAGAAGTGGATGTAAACGCGGTTTACGGTGACTGGTCGTGGATAGATAGAAAAGTTGGGTTACCTACTTAGGCGTTTATTTTCCCGGTTATGGATTGGATGGTTTCATTTGTGCTGCATAGACCTTGCTGTCTCTGTCGCTTCTTCCTGGGCTTACGATTGATTTGGTTTGGTTAGATTTGCTTTGAATGTGTTGTATCGGAAATGACCGACTGGCAGCAAGCGAGCACATGTGTTGTCGCGATTTGTCTTCAATTGGAGGATTATTTGAAAGGTTGTCAAGGATCAATGGTTGCGATTTAGGAGCTTCACGACTTGATGATATGGCATCTGTTTAAACATACATGTTAGAAAATACATAAAATAGACAGATTTGAAAACAAATTTTGCATGCATCAAGCAAAAAAAGAGGTGTATTTATCACACTGCGGTGCTTGTGACAAGTACCGAGTCGGGAGTGTTTCCCTGAACTCAGACTAACAAAGCCATCATCAAACATTCACATTGCATGAAAACCAGATTGGTAATTTCAGCACTATGTTCATTCATTACTAGTTCTGTGCATATCAACTACCTATTGTTCCCAAGATCCTCCCTCCAGCCATTGATAGACAACTGGCAAGGCATGGTTTCCACGCAGAGTCCCTAGATCCGATATAGCAAGGGGATGATAACTACATCATCACCTATAATCGTTTCTCTTCCCACCCAAACTCGATCCCTCCACGGCAAGCTCTTCGATGGCCGCCTCAACTAAATTCTTTCGTGCTGCTTGCAGAACCACCCCAGCTCAACCCATAAGCCATAACGACCTCGGGGAGCCAAGTATGCAACAATGACCAAATACCAATGCTAATCATGCTATCATTAACCTCTGCGCCCGATCCCTTCCTAAACTGAAATAAATAAAACCAACTAAAATGTTCCATCAACGTGTGCGTCATGGAATCCTGATTGAGAAGCGAAGCTGGTATTTGGTTGTCAAGTACCGTGTTCGTACATGTGAGGATAGTCTGGTAAACGGTGCTAATACCTCAGACTAAGCTTCTAATCAGGCAGAAAAGACTAAGGGTGCTGTACATGGGGTCACCATACAACTGTACGGTGATGGATTAGAGCCGTATATGTCAAGTGGCAATGACTGCGACATTGAGCAGCTTCACTTAGAAGACCCCTCCTTATGGGGCTTCCAAAACTGCATCATACGGCCAAGTCGCTTCGAACGGCTGTGTTTCGTTGCTTTCTCAGCAGGCTCTCCATCGAGCGTCACCTCCATTGACAGTTTGCTGCGCTCACCATGAGAGCTGCTAATTAGCCTACTGAGGCTTGCCAAGCTTGAACGTCGTCGACCGAAGGCGGCTGAAGAAACAGACACAGGTCGGGGCTCACGCAAGATGGGCTGCGACATGCGTTGGCTGGGGAGAAACATGCTCTCCCGAGTCATTGCCGAGTTGCTCGACGTCAGTGATGGAACATCATAATCCATCGACACCCTGACCTCGGGCCCAGGCTCACCCATTAAAAGGAGAGATCGGAAGTTGTTCTCGTCAGCAACTGATGACGGAGCCGTTGACAGACGTTGCACCTCGACAGACATGGGTGATCGCGGCGATGGGAACGATGATGAGTGGCTCATGGCGTACGGGCTGTTGGGGGCATTTGCGGGTGCAGGGAGATGAATCGGACTGATTTCAGCCGGTCCGAGTTCTCTGCTACTCACGGGCCTTGTTAGCGAAGGACTGTTGGACCCGGAACCATCGCCCCGATCAGAATACCCGAAAGGTGTGCGAAAGATGACACTGGGCATTTCTTCGGTTATGACGCTGTCATGCAGAGACGAACGAGATCGCTCGGCCCGCACTGAGCCGGCCAATGCCCGATCCTGGTCACTCAAGTTTGAGTTGGTACGCCTGACGCTTTGGTTCGAGCTGTGAACTGATTGCTTGTCCTGGGTGTCCAGCAACGGGTCCGAGACAGTTGTGGCAGAAGGCGTCACATCGCTGTCCGATTCGCTGTCCTTTTCTTCCCGGCGAGCCAACTGCTTCGACTTCCCATGACCGTCGTCATCCTCCTCGTCCTCCTCGAAAACGTCGGCCATTGTGGAGTTGCTATTGAAGCGGTGAATGCTTAATCTGCCTGGGTCAAAAGGAGGCAGGTCTGGGGCTGATTCGGCACGACGGTGATAGTGCATTCCGGGACCGCTAAATCCCTTCATGCCTTGGGCACTGTGAAGTCTTCGCTTGCCTGTGTTACCAGCCGCCCGTTGCGCTGCTTCCCACTCGGGGTTAAGAGGTAAGGGGGTGTTGAATGGGCCAAGAGCAGCGTCCAAGTCGATCATTTGAAACCTCGACTCTTCATCTGAACGTTTCGGGGAATACTCAGGCTCGTCGGGCAAGTTGGGAGATTCAGTCACCGTTAGAACGGGTGTCGGTATCGAAGTCTCCATAAGTTCGGGCTCCCCGTACATCTCCCCGTCGTTATCAGGCAGTGGATCATTGGGCGTGGTGAGAGGAGAAAGCAAAGACTCGGATTTTGAACGCTTATCATGAGTCTTGGACTTCCGTGGCAGGATTGATCCAGCCCAACCCTTAACCTTCTTTTTGCCCTTTTTACTGTGCTTCTTTGGCTTCTTGGGAGCTGCATCGAAAACTTCAACCGTTGAATCTGACCCATGCTCCGACGCTGAAGCAGCTCTGGTGATGGAATCCAGTGAGCTGGAACTTTGCGGCCTGCCCTTTGTCGGAGACGAGGCATTGGCCACGGGCTCTCGAGCGAAGAAGGACCAGCGTTTAGACTTCGTAGGGCTTGGTTCAGGTTGCTCCACCTTCAAAGCTTCCGTGAGATGAATAAGTGTCGGGATCGAATTACGTCGTCTAGGGGACGACGCCGCTTTGGATGTACCCAAGGTATGCTCGAGGATAGCCCCAGCTGTACTGGGTCTAGAATCCGAGGTCGTCTCGTGAGTTGGAGCTCTAGTTAAAGGTGCTGGGCTGCTTCGCCCACTGGGTGGTGCGCCAGATACGATTGAAGAGATGCTGCCAGACACTGAGTGCCCAGGGCGTGCTGTCGCAGTGCTAGATGTTTCAGTAGATACTAAAGACAGCGGTCTGGGGATAAATTCCAAGGTGTCTGAGAATCCTACTCGGGCCTTGGTGTTGTTCTTGGACTGCTTCGGGCTACCGTCAGATGATGAGTTATCTGCAGACTTGGTGTCGTGAACCAAATCCAGCGGATTCTTCTCCACAAGCTCCGCAGGTGCCGAGAGAGATGGCTGAGGAGGAATGGGGCTGTTGTCGGCTTTGTCGAAGCCTGTAGGACTGGTTGGTGCACTGCTTCCCCGCGTGAGATGGGAGTCGAAAACAGGCGGCTGCAGAATAGGGAGATCATTAGTAGAGATAGCGCCTGAGACTCCTCGTCGATGGCCACGCCGCGGGGGCTGCAAAGTAGGTGAGATAAAGCCACTCTCTGATTTGGTTGGGCTGGTGCTCATAACGGCTATCGAGTTTCCCTCGCGAAGGCGACCGCCAACAAACTCGCTTCCACCTCTTCGATGTCCATGGCCGGCGGGTCTGGATTGCGAAGGTAGATTGCGGAGTGAAAGAGGGGACAGCGGCGGGGTGAGGAGGGGGCTAGACTGAAGATCTGGCGAGAGAAGAGCACCAGGATTGAAACTGAACTCTGGAAGAGCGGATCGCGATGCTCTCTCGATGCTCTCGGCCGACAGACCGAAATTGGTATTAGGAGTCTCTATAGCTGACATGGGGCGCCTGCCCGTCGCTCGAGAAAAAGAAGAAGGCGCCGAGGATGCGGGTTTAGCGGGAAAGACGAACGGAGGGTTGGGTGGAGGAAGTTCAGCACGAGGCTGGTCTTCCAGCGATTCAAAATTGTTGACGGCGTCCATTGGAGCAGCGAATCTATCTGAAGGGCTGTCGAACACAGGACCAACGGAAGGCTGCACAAAGCGTTCGGGACCAAAAGCGGTTGCCATCTTTTTCTAGGCCGCGCAGCGGCTACAGAAGCGATGGTCAACTGGGCGGAATTATATGAGTTGAGAGATCATTGAGAAATGGAACGTCGACTCGAGATGGGCTTTGGCCGTGACGGTAATGCCCAGATGATGGTTGTGCGGGTTCAGGCAGTCGTTGTAGATCTCTTTGTCGTGGAGAAAAAGAGTTGTTGGCAAAAGATATTATTTGAAGCGCGATAAGCAACCGATCAGATCAGCCTCTGCGGTTATTAGGCAATCATGAACAAGAGCAGAAGCAAGATTATGTAGAATGCCCAATATGAAACAGATACTGAATGGTATACTTGGCAGATCAAATGTTGTAAAACGGCAGCGAAAAATGCTTGATACTTCAGCGAGGTCTGTTGTGTTGTGTCGAAATCGGAACTGAGGGCCTTCGCTGGAAAATCGCGGGATCCAAGGCAATTCAAGTCGTGCTAAACTGATGATGGTAAGGAGTGGACGGTCAAGACCAGCGCAATTCTGCACGAGGACAGTAGAGCACCAGGAATTGCACCATGGAAGAAGGGGGAATGAGAAGTGATGGCGCTCGCGAAAGGCGGCGTCGTCGAACTGTGATGCAGCCGAAGAGGTTTGAAGGATGAAGAAACGAAAGAAGAGGAAGGCTTTCGAGATGGGAAAAGAAGGACGGGAAAAGGCAATTGGGAAGCGCAAGGTGCTAAATTGGCCGGGGTGGAGGGTGAAGGGTGGATCGGGGGAGGCCCTTTTGGACAGGCGTGTTCGCTGCTCAGCCACCTAGCGCCGACGACGAGCTAAGAGTGCCCACTGTGATTCAGATACCTCTGGCAAGGTAGAGCCGCACCAAGGAACAGGTGCAAAGACGCGACTGAAATCAGCCAAGTGAACCTAAGACTAAAGTACCTTGTTGCTTGCATTTCGCTCAAAGTAACCCCTGTCCACCCC
>JABFFC010000223.1:0-112904 GCA_013623535.1 Fusarium penzigii | reverse complement strand
CTTCTGCTATTGATGAGTTTCTAATTTCTGACCCCCCAGTCCTCTCCCTACCCTACCGTAACTACCTCCTAAGATCAAGCTACCTAGGGAGGGAGGTAGGCTTCTCACTTTTTTCTTTTCCACTTCCTCCCCGTCAGGCCCTGCGCGGGCGTATCTCATCTCACCCCCCCCCCCGATCCCACATCCCACTTCCGACCCTTCCTTTACACAGCTTGCTCTGCAACACCAGTTAGCTACTGTTTTAATCATGTCGTCTGGTCTTTCCCCGTTTCCTCTCACTCTATGTTTCCTTGACCTATCCTCCACAATCTATATAAACCTCCTCACTTCCTACCAATATCGTTCACCTTTGTAATTTTTCTTATCACCATTTTGTGCAACATCCATATATATTTACTTCTTGTTCTTTTTTTGCTTTGCTATTGATGCAACCTCTATCTGCACACATCCATCCTTATCCCACCAAACCGCCATCTTGACAACATCCAAGTTATGGCTGCTCCTTCAACCGCTGCCTCTGAGTTTTACTTGAACTTTTCAGAGTGAGAAATAAATATTCCTTTCTATCGCCGTGTTTTCGCGGTTAGATTTCTTGTTCTGATATTCCCCGTACCCTTAGAGAGACAACCACAGCAATTAAAACCCCCATCAATTTCCCTGTCAGTTTACCCGAGGAACTGAACTACGGCATAAATCGCTACACTTCTCCGCCGCCTCCCACCCCAAATCACAACGATAATTTTCTCCGATCACCTCCTGGCTACGCAGCCAAAATCAGCGATGAAGCCAGCATGGAAAAAGAGAGACAACGTGTGGGCACTATTCTTGCAGGTCTTGAGGCTCTGTTACCACCCAATCCTGCCGAATAAAATCGGTCCTACAGCACACTGATGATCTCCGACACACGAGCGTTGTCATAATTGCCCAGTCACATTAAATTTTGTTTACCCCAGTTCTGGTTGTCTCCCCCCTGTAACCTTGTCCGTCCTGTCTTGTCGAGGGGTCGATTGTTGGCACCTACTTTATGCATGTCGGACAACCAGGCCGACTGTTTCACAGCGATCATCTTAGACGGACGGATACAGAATCGCATTTGGATCTCGATTGTGTGAGGTGTTTGTACGCCTCAGATGAACGATCTGTCTGCAACACGAAACATTTACGACTCTACGAATTGAATTATTTTGGTACGTCTTTTCATGGTTCTTTTCAGTGTCTCCCACGACCCATTTTGGAGCATGCCAGACCCATGGAATACCCACAAGCTAACGTTATAGCGGACGCACAGCTTACCAATGATGTTGATATGGAAAACCAAATAGGGAAACTGTCAAAAAAAATTAAACACTCGGTTGCGATTAGTGCATGGAACAATGTTTTTGGGAATAGAGGAGTTTGGAACTAGACAGATTGTATCTCCACTACAGATTTAACGACAACCATATACTTGTATTTTTTTTCTTTGCCATTATTTTGCTGCGTAAACAAGAAGACTTCCATGACATATTCATGCACACTAGTAGCATTATTTAGGTAATCATCTCTCGCCTAAAACAGGAGCATTCGGGTTAGGGGCGCTCCAAGTTCGGCTACAGCAGGCCCAAAACTGCACATTCACTTACCGAGATCTACGAAACTGACATGTGAAGAAACTCGGCGGCTGCTGGCGGAATAATACTTCGGAGCAATCCAATGAATTCATACTGTGTGGACAAGTTAAGCGGTGTGTCCCGGCGTTGGAGTTTCCAAGGCATTTTGCAACATACCGGCTTCTTTCGAACTTTCCATTACAACTGGGATCATACGTGGGGGTCTGGTGAATTCGCGGAGTGTGCGCATGGAACCGGCGGGGATGATGCTTTGACAGCCATCGTAACTCCATCCCGGATTCAGATGATGAAACAAGCAGACTTGATTCATTGAGCCTCTTCCATCGTCGTACAGCATGAGATTCAATACGATTGCCAAGCCCAGAAATGAGCATGCTTCATTTCATCGCAGCAGTGCAGAGTACAGAAAAGACAACGCATACAATCATTCTGATCAACTCTTATTGGCTCAATATGCCTTTCCCCTCATGGAAACTTCCGATGCTAGTTTTCCTCTTGTGCGCAAAAAGGGCAGAAGCTTGCACGTTGAGTGAGGCGAGCTTCCATGTTTAGAAACGTTGTATTCCTAAAAGAGGTTTGAAACAGGACTATGAACGCCACTATTTACCGATACATCAAAATATGATATGACGATGCTGACAAAGGAATCACTATACCCTCGAGTCAATTCAGATATCAAGTGAGGAATAGATATCTGGCAATTAGGCCATATTATGCAGGATTCGAGAGTTATGGCGTTATCATTACTTTCCTAGCCGGTTGTCATGCTATTTACCAAAACCGACTCTAACCCCGCCTCGCACTGATCAACGACGCTCTGGATGGAATAGTTGGAAGTCCTAGAATTAGTGTCTAGAGCATAAGGCGACCCCAGGGGGGCGAACCTACTCTCCAACCTCACAAGCGACAGAATGGAGTTTGTTTGCTATTGCTTATCGAGATAGACAGCCTGCCTTGATGTTATCTGCAATAGATCAACGTAAAATAATTGATAAAACGTAATCTATGCATGCACTCCCTCTCATGTCAAAACTCTAATTTTATCAACTGTCGGAAGACTACAACAGACGATAGCATCAGCGGTCTATTCATCGACTTCCGTCCTCATGGCGTCTTCCTTTTTTTTCTTCGGGAAGCGAAACGAAATGCAATCGTGGCGTCAAATGTGGAAATTACATGTAGATCTGTACTCACACTTCAGTGCAGAATACGGTATCCCAGCGCATGTTTTCCCCTTCCTTCATGTCTGGGTCTGGGCCTCGCACGCCAACTTTCCCCAACTAGTAGAATGTGCAACGTCGCCTTGTATTAACACAGGGCGCGCACGCCATCTTCTACTTGCTTATTCTTCTAGAAAGAAGAATAAGGGCGGAGAGACACTCTATGTGCCGCCTACTCTTTTACTGCATATTTCGATATGTCATGCTGCTAAATTTCTCTTGCGCTAATCTTTCTTGGTCCTATTGGACAGTGGATATGTGGACGTGAGGCCCTGACACATGTTGACATTCATTTATCTATACTACAAAACGATGGCCATATTCTATGCGTCATTCCAGCTTACTCCCTTAGTCAACGCATATCGTTTTTCTAGCTGACTCCATCTCTCATCATTTCTTACCACGTTTTACCCTGTTTAGCTGGAAATCCACCATCATGTCGCCTCAACAATCACTAAGCAACCACATCATCGACCACCGCCATGGTTTAAACAATTGCATATCGTTGGACAGGCGCAGGAGAGGATAATGGTGATACTAAAACCACTTCTCCAGATTATCAATGGCCGTTAGATCAAGATTGACAATTACAAGCATGGAGTTCATTGCAGGGACCAGCTCCGTAAAGTTTCAATCTATTGTGACGAGGGTGCTTGCTAGCTTGGATCATCACATCCTAGCAGCGGTGACCAGTCATTTTTGCTGCCACGTGGGAGACATACACCTTGTAGACATGATGTACTGCAATTGGTGAATGGTGGATGGCCTAGCTCAGCCCAATTCGTGTGCATGGTTTTGCTGGGGGAAGGGGTGAAGGCATGGAGGGGCAGATTTTTTGCTCGACACAATCCTATTAACAAATTTGTCCACTCGCGGGCCATGTGGATTCTACGGCGGTAATGTAATATGTCTTCGCAACAGGTAATCGCTTTATCCAAATTGCTACAGGAGGTTGGATATAAAGATAATAATAACAATAATACAACGTCCATTCCTGGGCCTATAAGATTTAACTTAGTGAACCTGGACTCAGCACAACCGGAAATCAGCTTCACTCTCCCAGAATCCCTACAAATCGGTCAGCATACTCAAATGTATGTCTGTCAGGTTTTAAAAGCTGTTCTTACCTACCGCACATGATGTGCAACGAATCCCGCGCTCTGCAAATGAATGCTCCGCACTGATACAGCACTGCCATGCAGCCCATCGAGTACCGGCAGTGCCTATGGATGGGCTCCATACAAATACAGCCAATATGCACTTGTAAACGCAAGACTTATGGGCTAATGAATTACAAGATTATCAGCATGCATGACTTTATGCAGTTTAGTTAGTTGCCTTTTTATTTTGCCAAGCTCGTTGCGAAAAGCATTGGCATACATCCATACAGGCGTTACTCGATTTGGCCAGCCATCACAGTTCCGCCAGGGCTGAGGTTGCAGTGGCCCGAAAGTTTCGGTTGGGCGCTGATCAGGTCACCTGTGCGGCTATACCAACCTAAGGATTCGTTGGTGTAGGAGATAGATGCATTTTCCTCTGTTGCGATCTTGGGTGCTAAGTTAAATGATGGAATGAGCAACAAGGCATGCCCGAAGCGATCCCGTGCCAATTCTGGTTCCGGCTTGTCGTATTATACCACTAATACAAGCAGCAGTACCTCTCTACTTCGAGTTCTCTAAAATACACCCCATAATAAGTTTGACCCAATGGCAGGATGCAGATCTCCCTGTCGCATACTGTCAAGCAACCACAGGGGTATTTCATACAGAGAAGCCCACCATTTCCCTCTGCAGTAGATCTGTATTCTCCATCTCTGCATGACTACCAGGTTGTCTTGTCCGTAGCTTCATAGTCCCCATGCAGGCGGAGCCCTGCCAATGCACTTGTTATACCCGCAAGGCGACAAACCGGTGTGGCTTTCTTTTTTTTTTTTTCTCTCCATATGTGCTGTGGGGTGTCTCCGGCATTTCAACAAACGTATTGATTGCCTTGATCATGATCCGCTATGCGCTTCAGCTAAGGTAGTGGAAGGATTCGGTGTCTACCAGCGGCCAGGCTCTGAGTTCACATTCTTTTGATTGGCCAGCTAGTAATTCCATCGCCCATTCGCATTTTCTGTCCATGAGTTATTGGGTGAATGGGATGTCTTATTGTGTTACTCTTGGGAGTCTATGGAGGATTAATACTATGTGTCCTGCACCATCACTGCCTTTAGATTCCGAAGTACATAAACTATTCCTTCGCCGCTGCCATGTTAATTCCGAATATATTTTCACGGTGAAACCAAATAATCACTCTTGTCCATGCCCTGTGGCCATTCCTTACTATCTCTGGCGTTAGCAGAGATTATCAACTCGTCCTCCCTCATACCTTTTCTCTGCATAACCCATCATGACTGTGCAACCGTCTTCTACTAGTGCCACTTGTTACATGAGCTCAACGACGTAAGACTTGTTTCTCATCTTAACCGTCAATCATCATATATTAGAGTCAACTATGCTGACGCTTTATGCCTCTCAACAGCATTTCAGCTGGTAGTGCCGCTGTCCTTATCACCATAAATGAGACACCGTTTAAGAATTACAGCATAAACCGTTACATTTCAGCATCACCAAAAATTGATCTGAACCGTAGCGACTACAACATCCGCTCAGCTCCCCCTGGTTTCGGACCTTCAACTACCAGCAGTAAAAGCATTCAGGCAGGCAGAGCACGGGCCAAAGGGATTCTTGAAGCGTTTGAGCATCGATTACCTCTTAAACCTGAGAAATAACCATAGGGCCCAGCGAGAGCTCAGTAGATCTCGGTTTCTAACGGGACGCAAGGTTAGAAGTTTGGGGACTTGCACTCTGCCATCATCAGGTCCGGGATGTATTGAATCAAGCGTGAAGCATGGATTGGATGCGAAAGATTAAGGTTAACAGTGGAGAAAGGTGCCAGTTTATGGAGGGGAAGGGTGAGTGTACTGTACAATAGAGCAAGGTTTAGTGCCATTAATGAAATGATGGAGGAAGATTGCCAGATTAGGTCAGTAGTTTATTTTGACGTATATATTTATATATTTATATTCTTACATATATACCAACCTCGAATTTTATTTATATTGTACTGCATTTCATTTCCCAGTACCTAAATCAGACGAGCTCATACAGCTGTGTTGCGTAGATGCTATGCTTGTTGCGCTGTCTCATAACTACCCACCTACATCGACAACCCTCGGCGTACAGGTCCGCACCCCCGACGTGTTTTATCCAGACCAGTTTATGCTTACTGGGTTCGTGGACATTCAGCACGCCGCACATAAGCTCTTGTGCCTTGGGTTTATTTCATACTAACTCGGTGCAACTTTCATGCAGGTCTATACACACACATGCGTTAGCCCTCGAATAAAGACAGTACTTGATGATTGGTCTGCTGCGACCGAAAAATGACTGAGTTACATGGGTGCGAAAAGAAACAGAGAGGCACATCATGGATGGCTTGTGTATGCTAATGCGCCACCACAACCTCCGCCTTCTGCCAAGTAAAATTAACACTTCTCGTACCGGGTTACTGGTGTAATTGAATGCCGGTATTCAAACGTCCCAGTATAGATGTGACAAGTGACTAAAAATTGCATCTAAGAAGTTGAAGGGGTCTTCCCCAACAATCCTGGGATCAAAACATGCACATCAGTGGCCTCATCTGTCTCATTTCTCATCCATACGCCCTCGAGCATGACCGGGACAGACAACCATGTGCCACACTCCATCCCTCCCCTGCACAGCACCAGGGCGCTTGTTTGATGATTGGGTACCCAACATTTCTTATACAATTGATGCCGACGTGTATTGGGTCCGTACGCAAACTGTTTGTCGTCAAAGACATTTGTGCAGGCCGGGATACCATGGATATGCAGCCCGCTCGCTCAATGTCAGTGTTGTCATATACTTGGATTTTGCGCCCGTGAGTCGAGGAAAGGCATGTGGCGAATTGGTCAAGGTCATCTGGCGAATCCTTCAGACCTACTTGCAGATAGCTGTTTCTAAAATCGTGCCATGGTTCGTCATGCCGTATCTCCCCTTACCCGCCGATGAATATGTACTTTTTGCCCTCTATTTTTTTTTTTTTTTTTTGTGATTGTAGGTTCACATATACAAAACCATCCTTGACCCGACGGTTCAGTCTACCTAAGAAAGACACAGATTACGCTTTTGAGAGTACAACTCATAATGCTATCTAGTTGACAAAGAGAATAATTTGCAGCTGTAAGGATTGTCGTTGAAATTGAGGTGGACAGGAATCGACAATGAGAAAAGGTCGTGATTGGGCTGACTGCAGGGCGTCCGTGGTGTTGCCCAACCTTGACCGACATCGATGCCATGTCACACCTTCATTACTCCCCACCACCATCCATCTCTGGATTTCTGCGGCTACCGACAAGTGGATTGACCGTTACAGGAAGTGGTCATGGTAACAGGGTCCTTTGGGAAACGAAGCCTCTGCACGCGGCGGACAAACGTCACAACTGCAGCCGGGGTGCTGGGATCCCAAGTACACATGGAATTCCTGTCGTACGGAACTTCTGATGAATTTGACTTGGTACGCCAGCGATTTGGCCGTTGATCAACGTATTCACTTCCGCAGAGCCGCATGCACTCTGAACGACAACGAGGAAAGGGGGTTTGGTCTGTCCCCTTTTACTGTCGAGTTTGTCATTCTCGAGAGTCTGTGGGAAGGTGGCTGAAGAGAGCGCTCGCTGTACTACCCCTCCATTTGCCTGGATTCTTCCCTTTGTTTCCTTGGTGCTCCTATTTCACTAAAGTCTTGATTTTTCGTTACTTTTTATCTCCAGGATCACCTTTTGCTTCTCAGTCCAAGTTCGATTTTACAAACACGCAAAAGGATAGGTATTGTAACCTGAAAGGGAGAGTAGTAATAGAAAGGTGTTCCAGTTGGGTCTGTTCGTCTGAGTTGCTCCAGCCGAGTTTCGGCAATGTATTATTGAATCCAAATGTCAAATGGCTCTCTAGACACGATGCGACGGGCGCAAAACCAAGATCAGCTGTGATCCTGTTTTTCTAACGGGCAACATTCTTACTTCTGGCGGGCAACGTTCACTTACGGGCAACAACTCTTTACGGGCGTCTTTCTTCCATCTGGGACATGCGACTTGTTAGGATTTGTAGCAGTGTCGCCTATAATTGATCACGGGTGTGTGTGGATGTGTGCCGTGGCAATGGATGGGGCAAGATGGACATATTGAGGCCATGGCCTCGAGTCTTCCGTCTTTACAACATGGACTCAACTTGTGTGTAAACTTCCTTTTATGGAATGGCTCAACTTGATATTCCGAAATGTTTCTTCCTACATTGCGGCCCTGTATTGAGGCCCTACACGACCTTTCCAGGACTTCGGTCTTCGCCGGGGAGAGGGCCATATGCACAAAAGGACTCTGCAGTCTGGTCCTTATTGCAGTCACTTTGGCCAAGGACTTTTGCGACCAATAAATGCCAGTGCCTAGATCAAGCTTAAAACTGTTGTTTCCTGCATCTGTTAGTTTCTTCCGTGCCAGAGTTTCTACGTGTACCGCCATGAGAGGAGTGGAAATATCAATTGAAGCAAGACTCTGAACAATAAATCATAACACAATGCTATCGGGAATTAATATCCGACGGTTACACAAGGAGTTGAAGAAGACAGAATCTGAGGTTTGGGTACGGAAGTGACATTGCGTGCTGGTTCGCCTGGTTTGCATGGTTGCAGCCAGTGAGATTTCCTCACTACTATTACCACACAAACAGGTACAATACTGCTTTCAAAAATGCCAAAGTGGCATAAGCTACAATGTAAGATTAATATGAACTCAATTTCAACTTTCACTTTTGCTCTCCAGGCCATGTGAGGTTTGCAACGAATAGCTTCTTTCGTCAACAACCCCTGCTCTCACTTCCACCGGCGACTTACACAGTCATCTCAGTCTGTAGGGAGAGAATCTGAGTAGTTATTATGAGCGCCAAGTTGTTGTTAAACATGCCTGTCTATGTCTCCTTAACGCACCATAATGTTTCTGTGACATACTATTCTTAGTTCATACTGAATTACACAAAATAATGTCTTTGATGAAGGTTGGGTTCGATTAAGAGAGTAAGATCAAAGCTATAGAGATCCTGGCTGGAGGTAAAACTGAGGGTCGAAGATTAAGACCAACTATCCAGAGCTGCTTTCTACAGAATCTCAACAAATGCCAGAGGGCCAGCTTACGGCTTCATATCTGCCCTTCTCACAGCTCCAGAACGTTGCACATTTCGACAATAATTCCAGTTTGATGGGCGCATTGAATATCGTACATGCCCTGTCTTTGCACCACGCCAATGCTCAGTCGCCCCTGTTCCTGTTCTTCCCTTGACACGCACTTTCGTTAACCTCCCTATTGCAATAATGTCTCATCCCAAATAATTTGGTTATGAATCTTGCACGACTTTGTAATCATCCCCCATTACCTGTACATATGGGGAGCTGATCATCGTTCGGACTTAAGCCAGACTCAGCTTAAGTAATCTTTCGGTCGGACTTTATCACCACACATGGCTGACGCCAGCCAGAACCATGATGGATGATAGCTATGACGGAGGAAATTATACAGCGGCGACAACGAAATTATAAGGTCGTCAATTGAAGTATATAAAGCTCTTGCTCATACCTTCAATTCAAGAAAATGTCTTCCTCCCAAACATTCTTATTTCCATCACCAAATCTCACACACCTCACTCATCATGGCCTCCCACAACCCCCCCATCGCTGAAATCGTCGCCAAATACTCCTCCATCATCAAAGGTAAAACCATCCTCACAACCGGTGTCTCCCCCTCTAGTGTCGGCTCCTCCTTCGTGACCGCCGTCGCCGCCGCCCAACCCTCCCTCCTCATCCTCGCGGGTCGCTCCCCGGAGAAACTGCAGGCGACCATCAACAAGATTGACCCATCTGTAAAGACTCGTCCTCTCATCGTTGACCTGAGTTCGATGAACTCGGTGAGGAAAGCTGCTGCAGAGGTAAACTCCTGGGACGATGTGCCTGCTTTGGATGTTGTGATGAATAATGCGGCGGTTATGGCTGTGACCTTCAAACTGACGGAGGATAATTTCGAGTCGCAGTTTGCGACGGGACATCTGGGACATTTCCTATTTACAAATCTTATCATGGATAAGATCCTAGCAGCTAAGGAACCGCGTGTTGTCAATGTTTCGAGTGATGGCCATCGCACACACCACATTCGTTTCGCTGACCCCAACTTCAGTGTAAGTCCCTACGCTCCCTCTTCATCAACATCTGATAATCTCTGACATATAACAGAATGGAGAGACCTACAACAGATGGTACGCCTATGGTCAAACGAAAACAGCCAACATGCTCTTCTCCGTCGCTCTTGCAGACAAGCTCGGCAAACGCGGTCTCAAATCGTTCAGCCTTCATCCCGGCGTCATTATGGACACGGGTCTAGCCTCGCATCTCGATCTCACCGGTCCCGACGGTGATACCAAATCCCTGCGTACGTAGTCAACTTATTCTTCTCACTACACATACTGATTCTTCTCCCAGTTGACACGGACAAATCTCTGGGCAATGCTGAAGGCTGGCGGGGATTTGACCCCGTCTCACTGGAAGTCGGTGCTGCTACCCATGCCTATGCTGCATTCGATCCCGATATTGCTGGTAGGTCAATCAAAGAAACGCAATGCGTAGTTTTTGCTGACTGGACAGAACACAATGGTGCATATCTACTCAAGTGTCGTCTCTCGGATCCCTATGTCGACACTGTCAGGGCCTGGGCTACCAGCTCCGTCGAGGCCGACATGCTGTGGAAGTTGAGCGAGGAATTGCTTGGGCAGAAGTTTGAGTATTAGAACAAGTCCGCAATATCACTGGCAACAACAAATCGGTCAGGACAAATGTTGAGTCAAAAATCAGATTGTCTTATATATACAAGAATCGAATGTCAAAAGGGTATGCCTCTAAACCAACGCCGTAACCTCTATATCCCTCATTTTCGTAGCACACAATTCATCGTCACCTCTAAGCCATCCATTCTTGTACAACCGTAGGCTCCTGTACCGCGAGTCCCTTCGATCCACTCAGATAAGCCCTGCATGCCTCGAGATGAGCATACTTGACTGTATCACGCTTCTTCGATCCGCTCAACCCTTTCATCTTTATATCCGCTACCTCCAGCACGCTCCTCCCTGCCGCATCTCGGGCAAACACATTGGCTCCATCTTTGACCAGCTGCTCTACCGCGCGCTTGCGTCCGCATCGAACAGCAATGTGAAGAGCGGTCTCGCCGGCGCGGTTTCGGGCATCGATCTTAGCGCCCGCCTCAACAAGACGATGCATGATCGAAGGCCCAACGACGTAATCATCATCCTCGGGTAGTTGGGCGGCAAAGGCCATGAGAGGTGTGTTGCCACGGATATCATAGTGGTTAGGATCCACACCTGCAAATAGGAGGCGCTCAAGCAACTCGCGGCGATATTCCAATTTTTTGGTGGACGAATCCAAGTCTTTGGGTGACTTGTCCTTTCGAGGACGGCGAGTAGTAGGCGCCCCTTGATCATCCAGGTTGTGCTTCTGAAACATGCTGGATTGACTGAGCACTGCCGCAGCAAGACAGTGCAGGCCATTGCGGCCTTCTTCATCCTCCATCTGAGGTTTGATTTCCATTTCTCGAACGAGGCGAACTACTCTAGCTTCCTCTGCTACAGCAATCTCATGTGATGGCAAGTCAATGTTCATTGACTGGATGTCGGCCTCGTCAATGTCCATGTCAGGTTCGGCTGACCCAGCGTCTGGCTTGACACCAAAGGCATCTCTTCTCTGTTCAGCTCCTGGGACACAAGTTTCGAAATACCAATCAACCATCTGGGGAGAGCCATGGGCGACCAGAATGTGAGAAAATGAACGTCCGTAATCGTCGCATGTGTTGAAGTCAAACTTTTTGGCTTGCAGAATGAGTAGAAGTTGAGAGAGAAGGGCATCGTTGTGAAACCAGCTACGATGTAGATCATGGAGTAAGGTCTGATCTGCTGAGTTTCTGGCATTGACGAGACCGATGCTCCGTTCCGATTCCAGAGCCTGGAATAACTGTGTGACTGCACCACGAGCTGCGAGGAAGTGAAGAATTGTGTTGCCAAAACAATCCACATGGCTCATGTCCTCCGGTTGGGGCCCGTAGTGCAGAATCCGCTGGGCTACTGGTGACAAGCCACGGGCGGTTGCCCAGACATTGTCCCGGATATCGGCTTGGGCAAAACACCAACAAGCTCGCTTCACGTGGTCCTCGGTTCGCTGAGAACACGGCTGCCTGCCAACATGGGCGTCAAGGTTCAGAAAGTCGCCAGGCAAGTGGTATGGTGCGCCTGGTAGAGTCGGGGGCATATCTGGGTCATCAAACCATGGAGCCTCGTTCTCGTCTCCGTCAGAGATGGGCGATAGTTCCTCGCCATCCCGGTTGATGGGAGCAGTGTACCGTTTCATAAGTTTCTTGACAGTCTTGACATATGGGTCAGAAAAGTCGCCAAGAACCCGGCGAAGAGACCCAATAGTATGGTCTGTAGAAGCAGACATGAAGGTCGATTGTCGGAGGAACTGCTTGAACCTGGTTTCATCCTCTTCTTGCTCAGCTTTGGGTACCGCGTGAGCTGGGGTCGCCGGGGTAGTGTGGGTTGCTCTCGTGGCGGGTTGTAGGGTCGGTGGGAACTGATGGAATGGGGGTACTGATAAGTTTATCGGACTGATGCCATTCATGTTGAATGGATGGGCGTTATCCCGGTCGAACATGGGCGTGGGATCGGAGGCAGCGTGGGGTCGGGAGGACCAACTTCCTCGGGAGGTAGAACGAGTTGGCGACAGGGAAAGTTCGTCGAGTCGCCTTCCCATGTCTTCTTTGTCTCGGGGCTTGAGCCATCTAGGTTGTTTATCGAGGAGCGAGGCGAGCTTCTTGTTTCCAGAGTCCAATCTGCAAACAAGTCAATTCATGCTCTTTACTATTGTTGCGACCAAGATAGAACTAACCCAGGAGTACCAGTATCGGGTGACTTGACATGAACGACTTCCATAATCTTTTCGAGAGGAAGTGTAGTGTAGACATAAAGTCTCGAGACTTTTCTGAGAGCCGACGTTGTCCATAGTCCGGGACGGCCTGTAGCGGTGTTGTTTGAACCGCTGGGCGAGGCAGATGAAATTCTGCCGTAGCCCCCAGGCGAAGAAGCCCCGTGAGGGTACATGTCGACAGACGTTGCAGGCTAGATGGTTGATAGATTTTCAATGATGAACTTGATGGTCTTGGAAGAGGAGAGAAGATTAACGAAGGAACAGGCTAGATAGCCTTGTAATATGTCTCGCAAATGAAAGTCATGATAGAATCGCATCGCGAAGATGGGCGGATAAAACTTATAAGGCAGCTCAACTGGGTGTTACATCTCTTCCACTGGGTCGCACACAAGGCCAAGGTTCGCAGCGGGCATATCCGTCATGAGGATCCAATGTTGGCGGGAAGGTGAATGGGTGTTGGATAACGGCCCCCAAAGATGGCCATGATGGCAGAACTGCACTTTTGAGCGTCAGGTGTGAGACCAAAGAGAATGGCTGCGCCTCACTGAAACCAAGGTACGGTGCAGGAGGCCTACAGTAGCCACAGGGTAATGGTATAGGGGGGAAGAAGGGGTGAGGCTTGATGTGGATTGAGTGCCGTTGGTGATGGCACGAGAGAGCTACTTGGTGAAGATGAATTGACACAATTGATTGGAGAGGTTGATGTTGATGATGTTGAATGAGTTGAGTTGGGTCCAGTTGTTAGATTCTTGGGCGGGGATGTTGTAAAACGCCTGGTTACAGTGGGTTGGTTACAGCTGGAGATTCAGGCAAGGAGGTCATTAAACACCACACCACATACATATCAACAACACAACACAGCACCTTACCTCACACAAACGTTCAATAAAGATGGAGAGATAAAAAAGAATATCTTAATATCATGGACGTAAATCATCATCATTGGGGAAAGAGCCCAATTCTCAACTCAAGTTGTGATGGTCAACCACGCATCTACAATCAACTAAAGATCTCAGGTGAGGCGCAGCTGGAGGGGCTGCGGCTGTGTTGGCGACCTTTCCAGGCCAGGACCGTCTCGATCCGCGCCGCCACACAAGGCATCCAACCAGGCCGATATTGTTTTGGACAAAGTGCCTATCATCTCTTTTCTCATTGAAAGTCCGTTTGTATACGGAATAATGAGGTTCTGGGCGAAGTAGTGATGAGGCAACCTATCGTTCATAACAGGAGTCATGTCTGGGGCCGCTCACATACTTGGGAAAAGGACTGAAGACGTAGTTGACCGTCATGCCCAAGTCCATCATGACCCCAATCCTTGCTTCCAGACATGTTATTTCGTCACAGGCTCACATTCACATCATCCATTGCCACAGTTGATATCATACAAGGCTTGTTGTATCATGGAAATCCCAAGTCTATGATTTTAACGCAAAAAAACGGACTATTATACAACCCTTCCCATGGGAATACCACCCGCCTGCCCACTTCGCGATCAAGGTATCATTTGGCAGTCGACAAAAACGAGCTTCCACCCCATTCATGAAGGGTTACTTTTTTGAATTCCCCCAAAGGTCATCGTCTCTTTCGCACCTGCCATTTGGAAAACGATCTCGTTGAGTTTTTCAGAGTGCAGCCACCCGCAGCCTCGTCCCTGAAAGGTGGGGACAGATAAGGCTGAGTGGGGTCACGACTCCATACGAACCCAGCTCTTGGATATCGCTTCAACTCACGATCTCATTCAAACAGCACGCTTTGCTCTTCATTTCTATTACAAAAGAACGCTTAAGCAGCGATTTCAACACCTCCGACAGCACCAAGAGCCTTCTTCACGTCGCCCTGATTCTTTGTTAGCTTTCAAATGATCCAAAAACGAGCCTGTTTGGATGGGAATTGACTTACGTAGATAGCGAACTGTCCGGCGGTGAGGGTACCGACCATGAAGAGACGGGCACCAATACCGGCGTAAGAACCACGGAGACCAAGCTCCTTACCGATCTTGATGAGACGAGAGGTGGTTCCCTCACCGGGGAGTCCCTTGGTCTTGTTGATCTTGGAAAGCATGGTGTCGGCGGGCTGGGAGACGAGGGCGGCGGCGAAACCAGCGATAAGACCGGAACCGAGGTTGACAGCGGTCTGCTGGCCGTCGGAGAGGGAGGACTTGGGGTACTGGCGGAAGATAGACTCGGCGACCTTCTCGTAAACGACGAACTTGGCCATGGTGTAGGGGATCCTGAGAATGTTAGATTTTCATTTTTCTCAGTTTCATCTGACATTCCAAACTTACTGCTTGAAGAGAATGGGGCCGAAACCAGCGTAGAAAGCGCCGACACCCTCGTTCTTGAGCATCTTGCCGAAGCCGGAGACGAGACCGGAGGCATAGGTGGGCTCAGAGACGAGACGGATACGGGTAGCCTCAAGAGGGCAAAGGGCGATATCGGCGAAGAACTCGGCGGCAGCGGAAGAGGCGAGGTAGACAGCAGTTCGGTTCTTGGAAGCGGTCTCGTAGCCGAGAGCGTCAATCCACTGCTGCTTGAAGAACTCGTAACCTCCGAACTTGAAGGCACCCTGGAGGAAGTAACCAGCGAAGGTAGGGCCGACACCAGTGAGAAGGGCACCAGCACCCTCCTTCTGGACGACCTGCTTGAAGCCACCGATCAGACCGCGGTTGTAGGTAGCAGGGTCGAGCTGGATACGGGTCTTGACGCTGTATGCATTGTTAGTGTCTTGTTTCTGAGCATCATGGCCGTCCAAGTAAATTGCTATCGTGTCGACAAATGACGCATCCATAACTCCCGGCCAATTGATCACACCGCATGCGTGAAAAACAGCCAGTTGTCCTCGGCGACAGCAATTGACGATGGCGCATATCAGACAGAGTGGTTATAAACGTACACATCGACGGGAGTAAGACCACCGTGGGTGACGGAACAGCAGATAGCACCGGCAAGGGCGAATCGAGAGTAGAGGGCGACGCCGGAGAGCTTAGCGGGCTCGTTGGCCTTGACCTGCTGGACGACGGCATCGACCTTGGTCGAGCCGGTAGACTGGGCACCGGAAGCCATTGTGAATGAGGATGAGACACGTAAAGGACGGAGAGGAGAGTGTTGACCCGAGGGAAATGCAAGAGGATGGGGGAGGGAAGAAAAGGGAAAAAAGAAGAAAAAATTGGTGTTTTGGTTTTGAGTCCTTTTTTTTCCTCTTCCTTGTCCGGAGCGGCGCGGCTTTCGGTTTCCCCAGTCACCTAGAAGAAAAAAATTGGCCTACAGTACAGTGCTAGAGCTATTGGTATTCCCCGTTCGGAAAGACTCGGATAAATAACGCCGGTCTACTGCACAGACCCGGACCAAGGGGCCAAGAAAAGGATGGAAATCTTGCATTTGCCGTACCGTGTGAGTGTATTTTTTCTTGCTGCGTTGTATTTGTTTGGTTGCAAAGTACGTAAAAGTGGATCAGAATCTGACCCCCCTTGATGCTATCTTGATCATGATGGTGAATTGGGACATGAAGAAAAAGCAACGGCCTGGAGCTGGAGTTGTGGATGTTGGTTACTTTGGTCAATCAAGGTTAAATGAACTTATATTGACTGGCCTTATTGCAGTCTGCTGGTCCTTGTTATCATTGGATTGCTTCGTTATGCTCTTGTGAGTGGAGAGAAGTCGGAGGGATGGAGAGGAGAAATCAGGGATGACGGAATGTCTCGAGTTTGGACGATAAAGGCAGATAAGAGAGTTGACCATGAGCTCAATTGACTGTTAACCATGCTTTGTATATGCTCAAATTCATGATCAATGAGTACTATCAACAGTGTATCAACAGTGTATCATAATGAAATTTGTTCATGTTCCACCATCAGCAACTTCAATCTTTCACCATTCCTTAGCCGCCATCCAACCCCCAAGCTCGCAATTGTCCCCCCAAGATCCAAACAAGATATGGAAATGCCGCACTGTCTGGAGATCCTGGCCCCACCCAGTTACCAACCTTTGCCAGCAAACGTGCGCTTGAATCGATACGATTGGATCGGGTGGTTGGGTGACATAAGCGATTTGAAGCATGGCGATACACACGACAAAATCATCACCATTCCCACTCGCTCACCGTACCCCGCCATTGATTGACTTATTTTGTCACCTTTGGAGTCAAGTTTTTTTTTTTCTCGTTGCCGAGCTATTGCCAGCAAGGTTACAACTTTCGTCATAACAATGGGCCTTTCGGATTTGGGTTCAACACATGCTCATGATAGTTATCTCGGGCCGCCATGCGTGAAGCGGTCAATTAAGCTCAATTGAAGATTGTGCAGCCTTTGATTTGTTGATGTCGATATATTTCATTATAATGCTTTTGTGTCTTTTTCTATGTGATTATGCTCATGATATTTTCCCCTCTATCCCGCCATGATCATCATGAGTCCATAACTTGATATGGACATGCGCGCTTATTGAGATATATATCCATGCCAATACTTTCGACAGTCTAGATAAAGTGCTGGTGGAAATGCGGGTTTGATGATTGGACGGAAAAGCCGTACCCTCCTTTCTATGTCCATTCCTCCTTGAGGCATGGTTCCGAAACTTCAGGGCACCCAACTACCCGGGAGTTGACATTGTAACCTCATCTGACCCAGAGTGATGAGATGCTCTGGCGTATATAATTTGTCGAGATAAAGCTGGCATTTTAAGAGCTAGGCACCAGTTTCTTATGCATCATCAGACCAAGGATACTTAAGTGTCCATGGGCCATCAAACAACATGTACATGTGGAATGAGATTCACTGTATGAATTTGATACAAATATATATATACGGCAGGAAAAGGAGTACCAGGGAAGATGGCGTGGGACAGGGGCGACGGAGCAGGTAGTAGATAAGAAGGGATGTAAAGATTAGGGAATAACAGAATAAGAGATGGAAAATTTAGGGAACAAGAGAATAAGAGATGACAATAAGAAGAGGCAAGAGGGAAGGGCATAGAAGAGGACGGGGGGGACGAAGAGATGAGAGATGAGAGATGAGTGGTCATAACGGGATCTCATGACTGTGGTTAAGCAAATAATCAACAGTTGCATATGATCGAACACTCATGGCTCAAGTCCAAACGATTGCATACCACCGAATGCTGCTTTCGCCAACTCGCTAAGTGACGGAGAATGGAGAGGAAGGGCAGCAGGGCATACTTTGGCGGGAGCGGTTAATGGTCATCTCGAACTGGCGGTCCCCTCGCGTATACTCCATCCTCGATATCGTGCAATAACTACCAAGAACAACGACCATACGACGAGTATCCCTTTTTATATCGACGTGTAAGCGGCTTCAGTAAGATAGCAAGAACATTATCGACTTATATACTATGGATCTATCACTAAAGCCAGATGACCAAGCGCTAAACGTATCAAGGCATATGACCACGAAGATGACAGGAAGTGTCTCGCAGAATCAGGGTACAGGGGGGAGAGTCGCAAGACGGATTACATACGGCACAATTAGGCTCTAAACTGACCCTAGGAATGCACTAAGACTCTATTAAAGTAGTTATACTTAGGAATTTCATTATGGTCCATATCGTAGCGGTGGAGTATAGCGGGAGAATGATAACTGGCAGTCTCCACGCGTAGCCGCGATCCTGGACGTTGTCGATGCTCACTGAGAAACACGACTAGGCGATGCATTTATTATCGTCGATAAAAGCATATGCTTCTTGGACAGCCTCGAAGTGGCTTTCCAACAACGCGACAACCCCTTGCCCGTTCATCGGTGTGATGGACATAAGGATGGCATCGAACGTCACTAGGTTATACGCAATTTCCCGAATAATGGCCCCCGCATCATGCTTTTAACACGGGCAGTCGGCGGGGAAGGCCTCAACCTCCAATGTGCCAACGTCGTGATCCGATGTGGCCCATGATGGAAGGCATCGTGGGATGACCAGGCGAAGCAACGAATCTACCGCCCTAGACAAACAAAGCCTACTTGTATATATGGCATAAAACCCAAAAGGTGTCTTATGGCAGTCAACATTCAGGTTGGTTTTGTTTTCTGCGCGCTGTGAAGTCGCTTTCTCTTATACGTAGTACCCAGTCGCTGTCTTCGCTAGCAAGAATATAGGCATATTTTGGTTTGGAACTTAGTTGTCAATGAACGTCGTCTTTTGTCGACTTCCCAGTGGTGTATTACTCGATGCTTAGATACCTAAGATTGTTTGCCCGTATTTCCTCTAACCGTCCCATCACGTCCGGAGCTCCCGCAACCTAAAACGTCTTTCCCGTGGATCTCAATGCATCCATTGACAACGAATTCCTCGACACCCACGTTTGGATAATAATTTGATCTGCTCTAGAGTCAACGCTTCCATGAAGAGTCGGGCACAAGGACTCGGGCTTCCAGTAATGGCTGCGATGGTAAGTTGTATGTGGATGTCGCTGTCTGTTGCATCACCCAAAAATTCATCTCGCCTCCATGCTGCGCGACGACATGTCACCCGAAGTGAGTGGCAGCTCGATCTTATCATCTTGCTCAATGCATGCAGGGCATTGTAGCTCCGCCAAGGCGTAAACATGAGAATTTCTAGATTGACATCACCACCTAGATGTTGGACGGCGAGTGCCCAAGCCCTGAAATGTTCCCGAGCGTTTTGAACATGCCCATGGTACAAAGTAGTTATATGCCAGGGAATCATAGACTGAGTGCCCTCAAAGTCTATTGGCGAGAATACCGTTATGCTTAGCGAGAGTCGATGTAATCTCTCCAACTCGACGACACCACGGTACTTGTCGAGAGTTGTCTTGAAATTCTGCAGGGCAGCGCTCGAGCAAAAGTTGAAAACGGACTTTCGGAAGAGTGTATCGAGAAACCGGGTGTTGAGGCCGGGGGTAAAGGCAAAGATGTGACGAAGGAGAGGATGCGACCCTCTGCGATCTATCTCGACAGCGAGCTTCTGTTCGCCTAAAGGGGTAGTGCGTGACTCGAGAGTTGAGGTGAAGAGATTGTCGAAGATAGTGTCGAGCGTCTTTGCGGGGAGCTTGAGCAGAGACATCGGTGAGCCACTTGCGTTGCCTGTTGTACATGTAAGCAGTGAGCATCGGGAAGCAGAGGAACGCCATACCTGAGGGCAACAGTTCAGACATACGAAATGAATGAAGATGGGAGAGAAGAAAAAGAGAAGGCAACCCTAAGAGAAATTGAGAAGAGGCCTCTTCTTAGAGATGGGCGAGAGATCAGATGATCATGTGACAATAAATTCAAGATGATTCACTGTAAAAATTTCAACAGTGCTATTCATGCTATAGCCATAAGGGATGAAAATAATATTCACTTATTGCATGCGATTCTAGCAGTGCCCCTGACTTCTGTTATCGCTGGCCATTGCGTTTGTCCCTGCTTCAGTGTTGAACTTGTAGCGACTACCCAACCAATATAATATACACACATATTTCATGACGCTCTTGGGGATACTAGGGCTGTGGAAATATCTGCTTAGGCATTCTTTCATAATAGAATTAACGATTAAAGTTCTATTTGAATAAGATGAAGAGTTGGAGCGATATCCAAGAGCTAGATTTGGGTGAAGTTGCGGCCTACTCAGTCTTGTCCTCCTCTACCTTTTTAGAGAGGAGGCTGCGGGTAGGTAGCTATACGTGATATGTAGCTTGGAAAGACACTGCAGCCTTGTATTGAGATCCAAGGTCGGCACAGGATGTAGTACCTAGCTCCCTAGATTACGATTACGTGGTCACCTTAGGCTGCAGGGGAGACCGCTGGCCACCTAGAGCCGCAATTGCTGGTATGAGGGGGGACTTTTCACATGGTATGAGGGAGAAAGTAAAGGCACGGCACATAAACCAATACCGTTTGCGTTCATTCGTTTCAACATATCTACTATGCGATGTCTGCGAAGACCTGTAGTTCAACGTGCATGTTGTTTCCTGGTGTAGGGATGTGCAGAACAGACTTCAACCCATAGGATTCCTGGCGGTTCGTGCCGAGGCAGCTAAACTGCAATTGGTTTAAGTACAAGGGACGGAAGTGTCAGTGTTGATGTTCCGGTTGGATCCAGTGGAGAAAATGCCCGAGATGATGGGTGGTCAGCGGTCACTGAGAGATCATGACAGTTCAGACTACCAATACCCCATGTCCACGGGAGTTATTTTAATTGTCAGTCTAGTCAGAATTATCAGGAACAAGTGCTAGAGCAATGGTATGGCAATAACCAGAGAAGATGAATGAATCTGTAACCAGTCTCAATGTCAGAGCTTCATACTATCCCCTTGACTGTCGTAGTCGTAAGGCTCCCTAAGGGTCACGGGTTTGTATAATATTTAGTTATTGTGATACTAATTACTTACCGACAATCAGGGAGCCTTATGGCAGTCAAAGGGATACGAGAGTCACGAATCTGCAAGACATGGTAGTTTGCAAATTGACAGTACAGGGTAAGCAGTCAATGGGTCAAACATTTGTCACTTGCAAAACTTTTGGCTACGACATGCAAAGCATTTCGATAAGTAAGTCAAAGTGGGAATTGAGAAAGAGCCACAGGCAAAATATTCTATCGCTTGGTTGTGCTCGTGTATGGCCTCCTAAAATTTGGGAGAAAACGAAGAACAAATTCCACTGCTGGGTATATGCTTGTCCATGCTTTTGCTGTTTCCATCATATCATGACACCATCACAACCGGCGGCCTCACAATGTATCATCTGGACTACAGTAATCAACAACCAACAACCAACATCAACACCGCAGGATAGCCAAGAAAACAAAAGCTTGAAGTCCCATCCACGTTTCATAAAATGGCTAACCTACCAGCACCTACTATTGATTTTTCCAATTTCCATTCTCCCCATATGAGTCAACCCTCAGTGCCATGACTTCTTGAAACTCCTGTCCCGGCCATTGTTTGCTGGCGGCCACCATGACATTGTTCCACTTCATGATGGTGGGGGTGGGGTTCTTCAGCCACGGCGTAAGTCACTATACGCTCAAATAGTATGGAGGAATACTTGGGTTCCGGGCGCCCGCACAGCCACTTCGCTTCCTGAATATCAGACTCGACAACCAGGGGGTTCGATAGCCAAGGGGGAGGATACGGAATGATTGGTTTAAAACGGTGTTCGTGATTCACGCCATCAAGGGGAACTCATGTCAATCATCAGGATTAATCCCTGGACTTTTGACCACCCGCATACATCTCATCTTGGCCATCTAATCATTTGTACAGTGTCCCGGACCCTGTAGACATTTGCTCGTCCCCTCCATCCCACAAAGAAGAAAAAAAGTAGTGTCATTACTGTTGTGATAGCCCTTGTTCCCCCATCATGCAGGTCCCGCGCTGTTGTGTTGTATCGCCGTTTACTCCTTGCGCACATGCGTTGAACGTTGAACACACACCAGTAGCAAACATGGTCTCCCTTACAAGAACTTCAAGCAAAAAAACAACATTCGCATTATTCTTCAAATGATTAACACACAAGAACCAGACTTGAGAGCCTTGGCTTCCTAACACCCCCCCTCCCTTGCGATGTTTCTTCACCGTGTCTCAGTCCGGCCCCCCCATCCCTCTCCAGGCTGTGTATCATGGCGGCTACCATGTAGATTTATCCAATTCCACCACAACTGCGAGTAGCTAAGTTACCTCCCCCCCTGACTTGTCGCTCCTAGAAAGCTTCACCAAAACGTGGTGGCAGCCGTTATCACAAAAGTTTTTCCCTTTTCTTCTAGAACGACACACACAGCCACCGTATTTCCCTTGCTTATTTGCTTTTTTATTATCTCCGCGATTGTGTTGTTTCGCACTTTTGGTAGAAGGGTGTGATGCGCTTTGTATGTTTGCACTGTCTTCCTTTTTGCTCGCAAACGACCGTCATGAATCGACATTTGTTTTTTACAGTTTCTCGCTCTTTGTAGAGATTGATGAATGAGCCATGAGTAGTTTCTAGGAAGTCAGGAAGAGGCATGATGGCTTGTATACGGATTTTAGACATATATAAAGGAGAGTAGAAGTGCCTCTGTGTTGTTTTTCATTCTTAGATATCATCATCAACAAGTTTAAAGATTGAAGCCATCACCAACAAGACATTTGATTATTATTGTCAACCACTTTTACTATACAACCAACGTTCAATCAAATCAACACTACAACAATCAAAATGCCCGGTCAAGGAAGCAACAGGTCAGTTTCTTTCCTCGATTTTTCTGTCTTTTTTCATCTTCTCATAAACCACCACTAACACCTCGTATAGACCCAACATCTACAGGGATCCCAACCATCCCAACGTCGGCGGCAACCAACCCGTCATGCTCGGCGTCTGGGCCAATACTGAAGACCCCAGTGAGAGGCTCCGTGCCACAGGAGTAAAGACCAGACGGGGTGCACTTCAGACGGCCGAGAAGCTTGCGGCATGGGAAGAGAAATATAGAAGAGCCGGTTAAGGAGAGACATTATTCATCGGTTTCACGCAATTTTCAAGGAGGAATGTGTTTTGGAGTTTGGGATACCTTGCCATGGTTTAAACGGGTTACATGGCTGTGCTCTTTTAAAGGACTTGAACATCAGACAGGATAAGCAATTAGGGATGGATAGAAGGGCGGTGGTTTGTAAAACATTTCCATGTAAAATTAAATGTCTATTTACATGATCTTCAGAAATCTGCATGTGTTCTGTCGTGCCAAGCTCATGCTGGCGGAGTCCAAGCCCGCGGAGAGCTACCGCTCTTCACATACAGGTCAAGATCGACTTGCGCATCCTTAACCACAAATGTGACACACATTGGTGAAACAGAAGAATCTTTTCCAAAGACGACTCCGGTGTTCTCGTCCGCAACATGTCAGGAGGAAGTCATTGATGCTCCAGTCCCGATACCCGCTATATAGACGCTGCGCTCGAGACATTCCCCTGGCCTCGTTGCATACGCGCAAGTCAGCCTCAGAGAGCTCGACTTCAACTGTCTTGGTGAAATTAATGGGTAGTTCGCCATGGATTACGCCTTCCGGACGTCGTAGAGACACCGCGTCAAGCATTTGCACCAGTCGTGTCAGGTGTCGACCTTGGGGGACATGAGTGTTGGGATCTCATCTGTCTGGCTGTAGCCTGGTTTAATCCGTGAAAGCGGACCATAATCTTCGTAAAGATGTTATTGGATGTCCACGTAATAACGTCAATAATGCCAGACAGTCGTTTTATATATCGTCGGGGGGTATACCAGGCATTATAATATATGTATCGAATAGTGTTCGTAGGGTTGCAAGGCTCTTATATATGTCCCTCTCTGTATTCTTAATGGCATGTGCTTCATCTAGGATAAGAAGCTTGCCAAAGGATTTGCATTGGGGAAACTGGATAATGCCGCTGAGCAATATCGCATTAGGCCTCTTTGGCATGGTCTCTGATTTACCGACAAGGTGATTCCGAATACCATCGATATACTTTTTAAGTCGAGCTTTTTCAGCCATTACTCGGGAGTACGACGTGACCAAGACTGTGTACTTCTGAATTTCGTATGCCGACATAACTTGATCGGTAGGGCATACAGCTCGCATGTCTCCCCACATGTGATATGTCAGTTGACATCCATTCGCCTGCTTATATGCTTATATACCTCTTCAAAGAACCTGGAAATCTCAGTCATCCACTGCTGACAGCAAGGTGAGTTGAGTTGTTCAGAAGAGCTTGATTACTCTAAGCTAGAACTACAAAAAGAAGAGACTATTTATAATAGATCTCAGAACAGTGAAGAGTGATTCTATGCTTGCTTTATCAAAGCTATTCACAGATTTGCTTGCCTGATAATAGGCGTCCTGCATCTGTGTGCTTTGGCAAGCATAGCAATCAACAAACAGCAAATACCAAATACTAACACAAGAGGCATCGGGGCCCCGTTTAACAAGATAGGGGCGCCGCGATTACTGAAGGATCACGGCCTGTCTCGTGATCTGCGCGATGGCCACCAGTATGGAAAGGTTCTTGCCAAAGCCTGGCGGACCAGCCAGTGTTGGCCCTTGGAATATATTTCCATGCGCATGCATCATGCATTATGGCTACCCGAGCTTGCTTTTGATGGCGGTAGGGCATGATAGTTTGTCGCAGATCTGGAATGGTCTCAGGGGGTTTGGCATCATGCTTCCCGGACTTGATTATTTTCTTGGTACTGCCAGGGGCGACCGTTTCCCATAGGCGTCTTACAACGTGAATGCTGAGACTTTTAAAATGCTCAACATGGATTCCTCAAGAGGTTTGTCGGGAACAGCCTCTTCCTCGCCAAGCAAATCCTCCATCTCGGCAACCCCCTTGCTCATATTATGGTTTCTCTTGTGACACCTTCCAGGGCCGCCTTCAAATGGAATAAACAGGGCTTCCATGACTTCAAATCCCCATTGTGGTCTATCCCTGATTGCCTGTCGAGGGCCTCGCGAGTTTTTGATGATCTTGGGAACTTCGGGCGGTAGCGGCTCCGGAATACTGAGCAAAAAATAGAGAAGCGAATGAGACAACTGCGGTGCATGTTAACATGAATGAGATGCTATGCTTGATAAAATTTAAGTAAAATCGACCTACTGAATTGGTACTAATAAGCTGTGCTTATGTAGTAACGATAAAAGTTCCGAGTCGAAGAGTTGTGGCGAAAAAGCAGAGTGCTGGTTTTGGTGAGCGAGAAGCAGAGTAGAAGGCGATGGCATAGCTAGAAGAATCGTTAGAGAGGAATACTGGTTGGTACAAGTAGGAGTGGAAACCAATATAAGAAAATAGTTGAGGAACGAAGATATCGCCAGCACTTGGGCCTGAGAAAGGAATGGTGACGATGCTCAGGGGGCGGGATTTGGGCAGAATTGGTAATGGAAGTATTTCAAAATAGAAGAGAACGAAGGGAGAGAGAAAGTTATTTGGATAATGGCAGAAAGGGGTATGAGAAAATAAGACAAGAAGAGAGATATGGCAACATGACCAAAAACTGAAAATATATTCACTGTGTACTATCAAGCTATCTAGGAGAAAGGGGGATACTGTATAGCAATAATATATCAATCTCCGCGAATTTCATCCCAGTGAGTTACTATTTTTTATTTCCGCTGTCCCATAGTGCCTTATTGCCTGCTCGTTCCCATCGAGGGTTCAATGTCCCTTTCCCAGGAGACTTTGCCAATGACACCTCTGTCGACTGCTTTTCCCCTTGTCTGTTGTCAACTTCGAGACCAAGGTGTGAGAAAATCTCACGCAAAAGGGTGGAGAATTAAAGCCATGCCCTCAATCCTTGGCCATTGCTTAAATAATACCTACTTGATTCCCATTGACAAGATATGCTATTATGCTGGGTTCAGTCTGCCTATCGCTTATCGCCAGTCGTCGCCACATACTCACATCGAACATTCATGCGTCTCACAACAAACAATAGGACTCCTTCTCGGTCAGTGGAAGACTGATCCCAAGATAAAGCGGACTTGCTGTGGAAGGTTGCTTGACTGAGGCAGTATCTTGTTATTAGGAAGTGACTTTAGATATAATCATACAAAAATAATATCGCCAGCATAAGTTTAGGGTTTCTTGTAGTAAGCACGTACTTAGGTTAAGCTGGTAGATTTGGCTTCTTGCGTTGTATGTAGGTTTACTCAATAAACCGGCGGAACTACCTGGCCATTCTTACGACAAAAGGGGGACCTTCTTAATTTACCTGGTGTAGGCAGTCAGTAGAGGGTATGTATATAAAGCAATTAATTTCTACCTTTGTTGATGAAGTTGTGGTATCTCAGAGGGCCTGCAGTTTGATATATGAATTGATGTCTGGTGTTGGGATGGTCGAAATAAACATCTAATGTCAGTCCGTCAAATTTGGTCTGTTGATGCCGAGACACTAAACCACAATTATATTAATGCAGAGGACGGAAGTGTCACTGTCGTGTTCCGGTCAAGTTCAACAAGGGAAATTTACAGCTCACTGTTGATTTCAGTTTACTGTGAGTGTTGAGAGGTTGATCTTATTTGACAACAACTCAGTGCCAATTTCGGGTTGTTGTGAATTAGTGTCGAAAGGCTGGTCCTATTTGACTATGCGTCACTGATAAACCATTAATTCCTACCAAAACGAACCTCAATGAGCTCCCTCAGCCACCTTCATGGATCATCAACTGCGATTCATTTCCTTGCAATACCAAAGCAATAGTGTTTGCCATAATTACCCCCCTTAAAGCCATATTTACTCAGTTCTGCAATCAAGTCGCTCCTCAATTGTCCAGAGAGTAATTTGATCATATATTCTATGTTCTTAATCTCTTCTACGGGCGTGAAACATCTTGGTGACTCTTGTTGATTATGATTGCATTGATCTCTAAAAAGCTGCTTTCATGTGTGCCTTGTAGCACAAACTGTATTCTGTCCATGCATTCCCTGGACGTCTTGTAAATCACTCAATGCCATGAGTTTAGGCAGTCCATCCTAGTCGTCGCCCTCATTTTTCTCAGCATCTCAACCATCCATACGAGAACTGAGCATCTTGCTTGCCCTCATAAGCTAGGGGAGAGCTTCTTGCTGCTGACGGATCGCCTCGGCCCTCTGCTTGGCCCTCTCCTTGCAAGCCTTCCGCCATGCCTGGGCCTCGGCCTTCAACTCTGCATTTTCTTTATCCAGGTCTTCTGCGGCCAACTTCCAAGCTTTGCAGATGCCTTCCATCTCGTATGAACATGTTCCGCCCCAGCCCTTGGATGCTTCAAATTGAGTGTTAGTCCTGGACATAAACATGCCGACGGGTGTTTCAATCATACCTTGCCCCCCTTGAGTGGTGACGACAGATGAAGATCCCCCCTGGTTGATAGCTTGCTGGCCCTCGGACATTGGAACCGGCTGCTCCTGCGCACCAGCGAGCTCATCCGTGCGTTCCATGATCCCAACAAGGATGCTGTCTTCTAGAGGACCGGGGAAGTGGTGCTGATAACATTAGACAGTCGAAAATAATAGCAAAGGTCTGAACACGACTCACAATAAAGAAGGTTGAAGTGGAGAGAACCGGAGAGTAGCTCTGTTGGGTTCGGAATTGTAGAATTGCCAGTGAGGAAATATCCTACTGCCAGTGGAATCCTGGAAGTCGAGAAAGTGAGCAAGTTTGACTTTCTAAACAGTCTCAGTTCAGGCAGGTGAGAAATAAAAGGGGGCAATACGGTGTTCGAGTTGTAAAAGAAGTTAACGTAGGCGTGAGTGAGGTTTGAAAACTCGAAAGTTGATATGCAGGATCCATGTTCAGGTTGCTAGGGAGAACCCTAAGGATAAATATGCTTAGGTACTAAGATACTGTGCACTTAGGTCAGATGTTTACCTTAGGCACTAAGACAACTCAAGTTCATCCGGTATTCCATCACTGTCACTATATCCACCCGGGTGACGACCATTAAGCAACTGTCAGATTAGTTGGTCCGACTACTCCTTCACCGTCCTACAGCTACTCAAACCCACGCGAGTTGCATGGATCGGTAAAGCTGACTTGAGGTTGTCGAGCCTTCGCTAGCTTTCCCATAGCACGAAACTTTTTATGCACTCTGGCGATTAGGCAGAGGGATTCAGTGTCATCGAGCTAAAGACCTGAAAGAATGCTGTGCTATCCTTCTTGGCTCTGGTTCTCGAACATCCGTATTGATACAAAAGGATTTCTTTCAGAACCTAAGTTAGTAAAAATGTAGAATAAACAAAGACTAGACGCTACAAATATTAGACCAAGACACAACACAGACTTAGGTCTACTATTAGATAGTAGTTGGCAACAAGTGGTGGTAATGGTCATCTGGCCCTGACAGAACTTGCCAACTGTCAGATGACATCTAGATCTGGTACAAACAATGAGACCTGCAGGGGAAGAAAGAGTCTTGGGAGCCTCTGTTAACTAGAAAGTACCAAGTGGATTAGAGGTATAAGCAACGCGGATAACGTTCTCTCCGATCACGTCACGAGCGTTCCACTCACTGTCGTCTCTAGGACCGAGAAGTCTATCCTTGCATAGAGGTACACACCTGTACCGTATCACGAGACTTTGTGAATATGCTAAAAACACAGCCTTCTTAGACCAGTATAGAGTTCTATCACACATGTATACTCATTTGTTAGCCATTCAGTCTTCCTGAATTAGAACTCTCTGATATTTCCAAACTTAGAGCTTATAAATCTATTCCTATATATATTAGCATTACCCCGGCAATCTAAACACACTCACGATCACACTCAACAAATACTCTTCCTTATATTACTGGCAGCACCACCATGTCCAAACAAATCAAGAAACTCATCAAACGCGTTTCCAATCTTGGAAGACGAGCGGTGTCGACGGGATCTGCACAAGAAGGTATGACCAGATGAACAGCACAAGATCTAAAAATTTGAGTAAGACAAGACAGCTAATGCAACCATATTACTACTGATAGAGCCTTCTAGTACTTCTGACTCGCCTGAGGTACGAATTGACAGACAACTGGCAGCTCTCAACATAACGAAACATACGCGCGAGTTGCTGCAAGTAACCGACTTGAAGTTATTCAAACTTTCGCTATTAGAACAGACGCTGGACCCCTTAGTAGCCTCGTCTATCTACAACATATACCTGAGCCCCATCTATCGACTTCCCGACGAGCTTATCCTACTCATCTTTGAGTCACTATTGAACGAGGGCCAGCAATCTGCCGCTATTGCTCTCTTCCAACTTAGCCATGTCTCTCGTCGATTTCGAGTGATGGCGCACGATCTTCAACTCAGGATATATCAGCCTATGGAACCCAAGGAATCTAAGGAATCTTACAGGTGTTTTTGCATGAACTTTGAGCAAGACTTGCATCTTCCTCGCCGCTCAGAATATGACGGGAGGCTAGGATATTGCCCGTCCAGCAGGTTTCCGAGTTGGATGACATCTGGACTATCATCCTATTACCGAAAAGACTATTTCTGTTTTAGCTGCCAGCAAGGATACATAACCCGGAAGGAGACGGGGCAGTCCACTGCCTGCAAATTTGCACCCCCAGAGTCGCAGCAGAAATGGCTATGGTGCTCTGGGTGCTCCCTATTCCATCCTGAGCCTTGCTTCTCCCCGCTTCAGAGACAGAAGCCTGGATCAAAGAGTAGGTTTTGCGTCGGTACGGAGGGTTACGTGCGTCTCTGTCAGCACGAGGTGGTGAGATTGAAGGATATTAATGACATCCTATCAGAGGCCACCAGGAAAATCAAAGATATCCACTGGGTTGTGATTAAGGAATGCAGAGATCCAAGTCATTCTCATAAATGCAGCAAGGACAATATCTGGCCGGTAGCTCGCCTAATAATCACATGTATTGGTGGATTCCTTTGTCTTAAATGGTCAACGCATACAGGGCCAATGCCTTTTCAGCAAGATGGTCGATATAGTGCTCATGATTTCAGAGTAGCGGCTCACGATATCCGCTCTCGTGGTGGCCAGTATCTTCTACCTATGGTAGGACCCGGGCACCTACCAGAATTGGATTACTTTCCACTCTCCAAAGGCTGCAGATGTCTTAGGTTCGTTGGAGCTGTGGAAGAAACTGCCCACTCTCACCACCGCAGTGGCTTAGTTCCTGATATACCCGAGTCCTGTCGTAGCCGAGCGATGCGCCATGGGATGCTTAGGGGCCAACGGATGTCTGGGCCATTTGCGCTGCAGAGATGCGATGCGCCAACGGCAGTTGGTAACTTACCGTGCCTGCGTTTCCTCTATGGCTGGTCTGTCAGTTTGGGAGAGTGGGATTCTGGGTCGATCAAAGCCAGTCACGATTGGTTTCACGCCCTCGATAGAGAGTCTTATGCTTGGGATGGAGAAAAAGGTGTTGCTGAGAGCTGTGGCGATCCATCATGTCACAACTACTTCGTGAACTCTCCTATTGTCAGACAGCACCACGCAATCCTTAGCAGGGAACATGCTTGAGTGGAATAAAGAGTTAAACCCAAACCTTACAAGACTTTTAAGCTGGGTACGCGGGTGTGACAAGTGGGCGACCCATCATGCCACGCATCTATGTTCTATTTCTACAACGACGAGTTGGCCGCTCAACAACGCATATTCACATACTCCTCTTTCTGGGATCTATCTCGACAAACATCTTGAGGTACACTTGCGAGAGCAAGCGGAGGGTGCAAAGCACTAGAGGTGCTCATATCTCCCCTCAATGTGTACACAGGAAGCTAACCCATCAGCAAGAGCCTTTGGTTGGTTGTCGGAGTCGATAGCACAGGCTTGGTCGTCGAGCCAGTGATCTTTCGATTCAAGCTCGTAGTCCTCCTCGGCATCCGGATTGAGTAGCTCGCAGAGTTCAGGTTGCCTGGCTGTAGGTGAATATGTCAGCCGGAAGATTACGTGCAACGTGTGAGATGCTAGGAGAAGTGCTATGCTCAACTTACACTGTGGGGGGTTGGAGATACGGGTTTTCAGGATCAATCTCCTGAACGGCAGCTTGATAAAAGCGCCTAATCTCTTCCCAATACGACTTTCCATCGTTTTTGTCGATAATTTCCTGTGCTTTGGTTCCGAGAACCTCGAGATTGGAATACGTCTTGCCAGGGTCCAAGCAGCCTTGGTACAGCTTCTGGTGAAGAGGATTGCTGAGCATTATCTCAGCAAAAGCCATGGCCTCCTTCTTCAGAGTAGAGATCACCCCATCCTTCGCGATATCTTCGACGGCGGTGTTTTGGTCTTCGAGATCTTCATGGCGCGCGATGAGTTTCTTGACAGTGGTGAGCAGCTGTTGAATCTCCACATTTGCAACTTCGTCATCACTAGCGGGAGCTTGGCCTGGCTGGCTGCTGGACATGGTCGCTTTATCGGGTAAGGGATTCTCTGAATAGAGTAGTTGTTGTAATCGATGTTGTTCGGGATAGAGTTGATTGAGGTTGATCCAGTGTTGACAAAGGATGATTGTTTGGAGGTTTTAGTGAATTGCGAGTGGAAAAGGTTTGAAGGAAGTCAACCGTTTGACACTGGTCCGCGACTAGACGAAATCTGCCATCCGAAAAAGTAGGTGCTACAGTTGCAGCCATACGGAATTGATAGGTACCTAGTGATTCACAATTAAATCAAACAAAACGAAGGCTGCCTTATGGCACAACTCGTTTTCTTCAAAAACCACCGAAGATAGGTACCTAACTATCTCTCAACCTTCTCTCCCTCCCTCTTCTTTCTCTTACTGGCCACTTCTCTCTCTCACCCTGAGAGATCATCGCCGTGGAACTGGACAAGTTTATTGCTAGGTGTCATATTTAACTGCCGTCGTCCTACCCTGACGGCCCAAACAAAGTAAAGAAGATTGTTGAACAAGTGATCGATGCAGGTCTTAGCCCGGAGGTTTTACTTCCTTTCAGACTACCTTCACTTCATAGTTCATCCATAGTTCACTCCTCACCCGCCCAACGTTTACTGCCAACCTACCCTCTACATCCACGTTGCCACTCTTCTCTACAGAGTTTAACACTTGACCATATTGTCGTTTCTAGTGTCAAATTTCTACTTGGGACATTCGCTGTGACTTTCTATGCTTCCTTCTCTCTACCGTGCCTTCGCTTCCCACTCTGCTTCTCGCTCAGCAGCATCGACGACCAACAAATACATCACGACACTTTTCTGCGAATTTCTTTCACTATCACCAACGCGAACGATCTCGATCAACAGCAGTCAAGTAAGTTCAATACGTTCATATCTTCTTCAGCATGGGGCATCGTTATGCTAACACGCACTGCAGACACGTACCATTTTCTCTGCTACTCTTTGCTGGGCATAATGGGCTCCATCAATCCCAAACTGGTACAAATTATCAAGGAGTCGGAGGCCGTTCTACAAGCTTTGAAGGATGCACCCCCATCTCTTCCATTAATCATGGAGACCCTGGAGTTTCCTTTCGAAAGGGGGCCTAGATGGTGTGATAAGAGGAATCACGAAGCGAACAAAAAAGGGAGAGAAGAAGAAGCGAAGGGAACGTCGAAATAGAGGATGCTTCTCCTCTCTAGAGCGTCTGAGCATATGCTGTGTGTTGAGAAGGTAGGTTTCTTATTGCACCGGTAACGTTTCTACACTCCAGCTAAACAAAAGTCTAGAACCATGAGCATACTCCTGATTTCATTGAGCTACCAGGTCTCCGAAAGATCATTCCTGCTCTCTTAAAGAAGACAAGGTCCGGCCAAGGTACATAGAACACTAGTACTTGAGCCGCAGAAGATCGTCACTTTACTTTCAAGAATACTCTTTTAAATGCTTGATAAGACTCTCTGTAGTGGTTTAACGGTGTGTTTCGTATCATGCCTTCGCTTATGGCTCATTTCCTGCGCCTTTTATTCCATCCTATCTAGGCACTGGTTATCGTGATATCCATGAAACGGTTTAGCATTCCAGGTGTTCAATCCTCAAATTCGACAGTGGAGTGTGACTCAATCATTTCTTACTGAATTGCTCATGTCGCACTACCAAGAAAAAGGTTTCTCGCAGCCATACACAAACGAATTACTCAATCATAATGTTTGACCTACTAGTGGTACCAACAATACAACGAGGCTGTACGTGCCTCTGATAAGAATATGGGATATCCCCCCATCCTTTTACCTCCTGTTTCACGTTCCCGCCGCCATTGCACCATCAAGTCAAGTTGTGATAGCAAATAGCAAGAATGCCGACACAGGGTGGGATGTTCAGTGCCATGGGACACGTTTTGTTCTCGAATGTTTCCTCAACGTTCACGCACAGCATTATATGTCAACTCTTGGAAAAGTCTCGTTTGCTATCTTTGTTTGTTTACTTACCCCTGTTGTTTTTAATCAGTCTCTGAGATTATTTTTCGAGATGGATCCCCAGGATGCAGTATCATCCACCCTGCCTCCCATTCGCAACGAAATCCAACACATCCATAATCGACCAAGTTATTGGTCTGCTGCTTAGTCAAGCCTTCGAAAAAGGGGTTTCCGGGAATCTTGACACCAGTGATGGCTGAGATGGTTAGTGCAATATGAGCATCAAGGTCTGACGCCGACCCCAAGCCTGGCTCAGTCGACCACACGCTTCGATCGCATGCAACACGCATTTCATTACAACTCGATCTCAGCCCTTTGCTGGCCGCGTTCAATGCCGCGTAGTTCCGCCAAGGAGTGCGCATATGGAGATCCACGTCGACCCAAGCATCCAAACGTTCAATGGCTAGTGACCAGGCCTCGAAATGCTCTGTTGCCTTTTCCCTGTACCCATGGGACATTGTGGTCGATGACGAGAGGGCCATTGACTGGCTGTGTGGGAAGTTACTTGGTGAGAAGATATGTAAGCTCAAAAGCGGTGCAGGTAGCTGAAGCGGCGCGGAAACGGCCACGCACTGATCGAGTGTTTCTTTGAAGTTATGTAAGGAGTTACTGGAGGAGAATTCGAAAACTGCAATCTTGAACAACATGACGAGGAATTCAGGGGCAAACCTAGGGGAAACTTGTTTCATTTGACGAAAAATGGTATGCGATCCGGTGTCGTCGATCGTGACAAGAAGTCTGCTTTCGCCGCTAATGGTAGTGCATGGTTCGAGGAAGAGAGATATCAAATCGGCCCAGACGGGCTCCCTGCTCTCGGGGGGGAGATACAATAGCGGCATTGGATTAACATCGGAGTTGGTCTATACTAGGAATGAGTATTTGGGTAGGGAGGGGTGATGCCTTCATACGTTGTTGTCTGACAGTTGCATCTCGAACGTGAGCACTGAATGAGCGAGATACATAGGGACAGGAACGACTACTCAGTAGAATCGGGCAGACTTATATATGTAAGAGAAACTTTAAATTGAGACAGTTGACATGATTCACTGAACGGGCCCTGATGCGCTTTATCACCTGCTGTTGCAGCAGATACCTCCTCTCGACTTGTGCGATTGCCGTCTCCTTGGCTTATCCTCTCGGCCACCACTACGTGTTCGTTTGGCGAGCAAGAACATGTCCTAGATCAATAAGAGTTTGTGATATGAGGCTCAAAAGAGGAATCCCAATTGAATTAGAGCTTCAATTGATCATCGATCGTCCTTGAAGTCCTGGCGGCTCAAGACTTGACCGAACAGGCGACTTTAAGCTGATTAACAACTTGCCAACTGGTCCACATACAGAGAACTGGTCGATTTTATTTTTCTTCAAAAACAAGATCCAGAGGCTCTAATATTATTTCGTACGTAAGACTAATTGCTCAATCGTCGTCTTTAAGGAAAAGTAAGTTGGTTCGGATTGGCACAGGCTACATTGATGAGTAAATGAGTAAATGTACACACAGAAATGAGCAAGATCACAGATTATCTCGCTCTACCGGAAATGATGTGATATTAGAAATGCGTGGAACAGGACATCAGTGTGGAAATCTAATTAAAGTCCTGAGAGCCTCTTGGGTTGAGAGCGACTGTCCTCAATGTTGGAGCAATTATTCCACTGTCACTCGAATCAGGGCATGACATCTTCAGCATGAGATTCAACTTGTGCAGACAACCGCGACTGATACAAACACAAACACGCGTTTTGAATCATCTGCTATCTTATTTTTTAGAATATTTAAAAAGGCATTGTTCGCTCCATTGCCTTCGCCGTCTTGCGGAATATTCGCCCTTCTACTACCAAGACATAAATTACCCTACAGCTCCAGACACACCCACCATAACCTCGAACATCAGTAAATCCCAAGTCCTTGTCTTTCATGTTTTAGATCCATGCTCCACAAGACTCAAGATCGACCGTTGCAGCATTCCAGTCGTGCCAACCGTCGGATTTGACTTTCGTTCCCGTATCCCGCATTCCATCGCGACCCACGGGGCGTGGAAGTATGATTCTACCCAGGTTTTGCAGTAATACGACAAAAAGTACTACGCAAGCAAGTCGTAAAACGCCAGGTAAACACGAGCTCAGTCAAGTGTCAGGGCTTATCAATCGCGGTGCTGTACTTTGGTCAGGGTCAATGTATTCTCAATATGTCGTGTTCACCCCAACAAAAGGCTTTGACGAGGCAACAAAGCAAGCATTTGACCAAGACAGATGGACAGCCTGACGACTACGACTTCAAATATTCAGCTTGAGGAATCGTTGAATATAATTGTCTCAATCCTGATTTCCGGCAATCGTTGAGTACGGTAGTGCAGCCGCATATCCAATGTGACTCGTCTGGACAAAGCATCATCGGATTGCCATTTCGTCCAAGACGGCGGATGCTGTTGATATAAAGACAATCACCAAGCGCCTGACAACATTACAAAGAAAACATAAACCACAGACAGCATCATCACGAAAGGTGTCATGTGAGTGAGGTTGTCCCTGATTGAATGGCGTCAAAGTTCGTCATTCATTACCACCTTCATTTCCCCAACCGCTGTCAACTGTACGCGTTCGCTCTTCTAGATAAGGAACCTTACCTGAAATGTTACGTCGCTTGGTAGAGATGTCTGTCAACGAACTGGTTTCGTTGGAGGCGCGTTGCTCTAGATTTGACAGCCAGTGCCTTGGTAGACCAGTTTGCAAACGCGTCCGCTTTCTACTTAATTTCCCCTTTCTCTCCTGCACACAAACAAACAAACAAACATGCAAATAAACACAGAGCAAAGAAAAAGCATTGCGTGGTCAGTCCATCTCCCAACTGAACTATCATTCAATAGCTCTATTGGCTTGTGATGGTCCGTGGATACTCCCCCCACAACCCTTCAGCTCGGCGAGAACCGATTCCTGCTCCTTATTCAGCCTTGAGGCCTTGGCCTCGTGTATTGTGGCCATGGATGATCCCAAGAGAGAGTCGGGTGGCCACAAAAAGCAGGGGAATAGGGGCAGTTGGTTGGCTCAGGGGTGGGAGGAGCTAACTAAAAGAGTACACGACCTATGAAGTTAGTGGAAGATGGCATTAGACCATTGATGATTTTTGGAAATGGTGGTTTGAGAGAATGACATTGAACCCCAGTTGTGGCGAACTTGGAAGATGGACGGTCTTGTTTGGTTGTGTTTGTGGAGGTCGCAAACAATATTAATGTGAGAATATTATCTGGATCAGACTGACAGGTGAGTAATAGTTGTTCACGGAGCGTCTATTATCATAGTAGAGAAATAACTCATAAACTATGGATCAATAATAATTCAGATATGGTTCCTAACGTTACATAATACGCAACCATTGGGAAGGTAATAGCAGAATATGTCCTTGGCATATTGGATTCGACGGGCCTTGTGTGTAGTACAGTTTGTAATGGGAAGAAAGACTGAGACAGACAGAAAAGAAAAGACAGACCAGCGCGAGAAAGAAGTAACAATAGGAGAGATACGAGTGGCACGGACACATACCATGAATATGTCGGTTCGTCCAATCAGACTAGAACCAAGAATGTCGGGTCAACGGTGAATGTGGGAAATTGGGCACTCGTATCTCGAGAGTTAAAAAAGGAAAAAAGGAGTGACTGAAAAGAGAAGACTCTTTTTTTGGTGGCCACAGATTAATCTTTTAAGGATGTGTTTCAAAATGCAATAGTTTGCGATGTCTCAGAGCGGGAAAGGGGAAAACATGTCTAAGTCAGTTAGCACGTTTCTGAGGAGAGACAAGGTAACTCCCGCATTCCAGTCGATATGCCTGCTCTTTACTTTACACGACGAGTGCATACCGAGCAAGGTACGTATTCGGGAATAAACAGAGACAAGGGAAGAAGAGAGAGGAGGAGGGTTTGGAGTTGTGGCTCCGCTGATTCTTCGGGATGCAACCCTACCGAGCACGACCATGCAAGGTACCAAATGCCTGTTGGTTGACAACCTGAGCCGGGGAACAAAAGGTCTCTGCGAAAGTGTTGCATCATGCTCCTCCATTAAAAAATCTCGTTTCTGTGTGTGAGTAAACAGAAACCCACTGAGGAACTGGGGCCCGGAAGGCCATCCTCGTCTGATAGCGGAAGCTGGGTATGGGGTGGATGGGCACACAACCAAAAAAAAAGCATTGACGTTGACTTTTTGTGGTTGTATGCATGCATCGTGCGGGGACTAGACAAAGGAAAAGAGTGGATGGGAAATTAGAAGGGACCAAGAGTGGAGACGGAAGTAAATTGAAGAAAGAAGGTGAATGATGGAATTGACTTGACATGATTAGTTGATTGACGCGGGATTCTGTTTCGTTTCTTCATGTCAGATTTTCGTCCGTCCCGTTTCGGTGTCAAGTAGCGATCGATGCTCACTTTCATCTATCTGAGAATTCAGCTTATGTCATGCAGATTACCTTACAAACAATTTATAGATGCTCGATGATCAAGTAATAAATTCTTCATTTGTTGTTTAGAAGAAAAATTAGACAAATGAAATGCGCACGATGAACAAATCTTGGGGTAACGACACCTGCGGTTCGGAATAGGGGAAAAGACAAACCCCCCTTTTCAGTTTTTCCCTTATCAGTCGTGTATGCGTACTCCAAATTTCCAGAATTTCACGGGGAAAAGAAAGAGAGTCAAAAAAAAAAGTCTAGGAGTGAAAACGCCACTTGTTTTAGAATCCCATCCCGCTTGACTTCGTCTGGTTTTTTTCGGATTTGGCGTTGCCCGTTTGATTTGTGGCGGTTGAATTTTCCCAATCATTCTTTTTCACTCCACTTTCTTCCTTTTTCTTTGCCTCTTTTTTAGGGGATTCTTCTTTTTCTTCGCTACTTTTACCTATCGAGATGTCTTCGCCGTGGTGCGTATGCATATGCATAATGTGTGATGATTGTACATGACACTGTCTTGGGCAAAGGCTCCAGACATCTTTCTATCGAAGGTTCACCCTGTCTTGCATTCCCCCTGCAGCCGTTGCTTTGGTGAAGAGACAAATGCAGACAAGACAAGACAACCCAAGGCACTTACAAACTCAAGCATTGGCTCCTCGTATAAACGCATAGCAATTACAGACATGCATTGAAAACAGCCCATATTTACATTTCGCTACAGAGTGTATTGGGCAATCTTCAGCGAACACGTGAAATCACATGCAGGGTTCAGGTTTCCAGAGGACATGACTTTGCCTCAACACTGCCTGTTGAGCAAAGCCACCAGTTGATCAGGATCCGGTACATAATGATGTGCAACCTGGGATATCCATCCTCTTGAGATAAAAATACTTTCGTAACAATACCTTCACAACACCAATACGTCACCAGTGATGTTGGACGGATTGAGGCATTTGCAAAAGACTTCAAGGTCAAGCGCTAATCTGGATGAGCAACCGGCTTCCGAAAATCAAGGAAATAACAGATCTCTTGATCTACAACATCGCAATCGTCTTGATCATCACAAATCTAAATCATCGCCGAGCCCACCGAGAGATGAATAATGACGATATCACTGCAAGGTGCAAGGAGAATTGACAGATTCACGGTAATGATCGTCAGCACCAAAACAACCACTACGATAAACAAACAAACACCGCATGGCTTAGCAACTCCATCGTCTCGCGCCCATACCTGCGTTGGTCTAGTCGTGGTAGGCAATTTACGACGCGGAAGAGTGCCCGGCTTGTGTCTTGTCTATCCAGGCATCGTCGTTGGTCAACTAACACAACTGGTCCGACCCCGTCTAATTTCCCGATCTGCGAACCAGAACCTTGCGTACGTAGAGGTGAATAAAGTTGAGGAAGTGAGAATGGCACCTCTAAAAATAACCAGTTTTATTCTTTTACGAGCGGCCTGTCAAGATCTCTGTGGCCGCTGAGTAACCGCCCGAGCTATACGATGCTCGAGATAATAGATAAGCATTGAAGAGGAAACAGGTGAGTAAATGAGGTGCCCCAATATACCGATACCCTGAATTATCAACTAATCTACGGTGCACGTTACACTCGTCCGTTCACCGGGAAAACCTCGATTTGATTCGTGGTCGAGCGGTCCAGAGGCAGAGTCGCAGGGGTCGCATCAATAGACTGCACAGCTAACGATGGAGGAACCTGGGCAGCTGAGTGAACTAGCGACGCAGAGGGATCGATCCAGATTTTGGAATCCTGACAGAACAGGAACCCGAATATTCTGGTGCGACAAGCCTCTTGAGTAGACTCACAGCTTTTTGACTTTTACAGTGACATATCGTGAGGTGTTAAATCATGGATCTACTGCATTTTAATGACTCGACCTGATATAAAATGGTAGATGAAAATTGTCACGATAGGCGACAACGGCCGAGTAAAAACTTCAGTGGAAGCCTCAGCGCTTTGGCAACCTGCCGCCCCAGTAAACGCACCCCACCTTGGTACAGCCTCGGCGGGTGTGACTTCTGAGCTGCAGTGAGTTCCCCTGGCTAATGATCTCGCTCCTTTCCCTATAAGGCAACTACACTAGCCGTCTAGTCAGGGGGTTATCATGGGCATACCCCTGTAGGAAAAGGTGGAGCGGCTAGACAGGTCAAGTTGGAGCGCCGGGTGGCTACGGGCTTTTTCTCCCACTCTTCCAACCAAATCCATCACACCAACAACATGCTGCCCCCCTCAATCCAACGGGCCCTTTTCTTTGTGTGCTGTGCTATGTATGGATGACGGCCTTGTCCGGACAGCACGGCACCAGAAACCTGGTTGTACTAACACCGTCTAGTATTGTTTTTCTCCTGGTCTAGTCACTTGCTAACAAACTGGTAGTGTGCTCGGCCAGCGCATAGCTGATCCCATTCAGCTCCACATCCACCACACTCTCGACCGTGTTCCACTCCCACGACGACTTTTCTTTTTCATCATGTTAGTCAGGCTGGGCGAGCGGGAAACAGAGCCAGAGAGCAGAGCAGGATGACCAGGGTAAGGGGGAAGAGGGGGGAACATGACATGCACCAAGTCGATATCTCCTAAACTTGGACCCTCCGGCCTGCCTACATCGTATCTGGGGCCATGTCCATTTAAAGAGGCTCGTCCAACCTGCCTCTCGACGTTCCTTTCCCTTCACTTCTCTTCTTGTTATCCCTTTCACCAACCATCTTCGCGGAATATTAGTGACTCAGATCTCAACTGAGAAGCAGCCGCAGTCCATTCGTTCATTACAAGGATCATAACACTTTCACTCACTTAAAAATGAAGTCCTCAATTGCTTTCGGCATTGTCCTCCTCGGCATTGCCCAGGGTCACTTCACCGAGACCGAAGACCCCGAGTGCTGCGACCCCACCACTTGCTACGAGACCCTCGAGCTCCTCGGCGATGCTGGTCTCCAGGCTCTCTGCAGCGAGATCTCCCAGCCCGGCTGTGAGGAGTCCGTCTACGCTCCTTACGCTGACCACTGTGGCTCCAGCGGCCATGGCATCACCTCAGTCTGCTCTTGCTACGAGCCTGTGACCACCACTGCTGCTCCTACCACCACCACCACCGAGGAGGCTATCACCACCACTACTGAGGAGGCTGCTACCACCACCACCACCGAGGCTGCCAACACCACCACTGATGAGGAGGACTGCGAGGATGAGACCTCCACTGAGACCTCTGCCACCGAGACCCAGTCCGCCTCCGAGTCTACCTACACTGAGACCGAGACCCAGACTGAGACCGAGGCTACCACTGAGACTCAGTCTGCTACCGAGACCACCGCCACTGAGACTGAGACTGAGACTGAGTCCACCACTGCCACTGGAACTGAGGCTACCACTGCTACTGAGACTGAGACCGAGTCTACCACCGAGACTGAGGCCACTGAGACTGAGACCAAGACCGAGACTGAGGCTACCGAGACCGAGACCAAGACCGAGTCTGAGTCTACCACTGAGACTGAGGGCACTGAGACTGAGACTGACACCGAGACCACCGTCTACCCCGTCCCCACTGGTACTGGCAAGACCACCGTCTACCCCGTTCCCACTGGTACCGGCAAGACCACCGTCTACCCTGTCCCTACCGGCACTGGCAAGACCACTGATGTCTACCCTGGTCCTTCCACCACCAAGACCATCTACACCACCAACGTCTACACTGTTACTAAGTGCCCTGCTACCGTTACCAACTGCCCTGCTGGTCCTTATGTCACCACTGAGACCGTTGCCGTCTCCACCACCGTCTGCCCCGTCACTGAGGAGAACGAGAAGCCCACCAAGCCCGTCAAGTCCACTGACGTCTACCCCGTTCCCTCTACCACCAAGACCATCTACACCACCAAGGTCCACACTGTCACCAAGTGCCCTGCCACCGTCACCAACTGCCCCGCTGGTCCTTATGTCACCACCGAGACCTATGCTGTTTCCACCACTGTCTGCCCTGTGACCGAGGAGGGAAGCGAGAAGCCCACCAAGCCCGCTACCAAGCCTGTTGCTCAGACCACCGAGGCCCCTCACGCCCCTGAGACCCTCTACACCACTCAGTACTACACCATCACCAAGTGCCCTGAGGGTGTTGAGAACTGCCCCGTCGGCGAGATCACCACCACCATCTACGCCACCGGCACCGTCACTGTTCCCCTCACCACCACTGTTGCCGTCCCCAACAAGCCCGAGACTGAGCAGCCCACTTATGAGAAGCCCCAGACTGAGCAGCCCGAGACTGAGAAGCCTACCTACGAGAAGCCTCAGACCGAGGAGTCCGAGAAGCCTCAGACTGAGCAGCCCACCTATGAGAAGCCCCAGACTGAGGAGGCTGAGAAGCCCCAGACTGAGCAGCCCGTTTACGAGCAGCCCAAGACTGAGGAGGTCGCCAAGCCTACCAGCCAGCCCTCTGCCACTCTCCCCTACCACGAGCCCACCGGCACCACCGTCCCCGTCGAGGTCACTGCCGCTGCTGGCCGTGTCGGACTCGAGTTCGCCGCTGCCGCTGCCGGTATCGTCGCTTTCCTTCTGTAAAGGAGGCAGCATGTGTCTACAAACCAATATTCCCTTGGCCCTGTTTATTTATTTAAAACATAATCCGCTTCACTTTGTACATAGTATTATGAATTAGATGACTTTGGCCTCGCCAGCCATTGAAATGGTACGAGAGTTTTTGGACATTCTCTTTCTTTTTTTTCCTTTATCTCTTAATCTAGTGCAAGATACCAAATGCTACAAATTAATCGTAAGAAGTGTCCGTAAAGTTGTGAGGTTGTGAAGATAAAGTCACGTGTCTAATTGAACCCTTTTCGTAAGCATGTAACAGCCAGTCTCAAAGCCGGTGTAAGTTGATTTGACAGTCTCGTGCTGTAGACTTGACGTTGGTCATTGCAGGTCACTCAAATAATTGTCATAGGGTTTTCACACGTCTTCCAAGTTCTTTGGGACAGAGCTGGAGAATTAATTCATGTACGTCTCAGGAGAAAGAGACATGTTTGGAATGCGGGAAAATGTAAGACACGGAAAGGTCTCACATGATCAACACATGTCTTTGATTGCGCTGAGAATCACGAGTAGGCTTGTCTTTGTCTAAGCGCCATGCATTTTTTTTTTACTTTCGGCGTGTAGATCTTAGACGACATGTTACACAGCCAGAATAGCCAGGATGGAAAATTCACATGTTTTTGCATTTCTTTGTTTAGTTCTATTGGACAAGTAGCTTAATGTCATGGTGTAATACTAACGGTTGGTTTCTTTCAAGTGTTTGTTTAATTGTCGCCGTTACATGGAAGCAAGGGAGCCGTTGTGGTGGGGGATGTTAATGACCGTATTATGAAGCTTTATGAATGCTTAGTGAAACGATTCTAAGGAATCTCGCGAAGTTTATGGATAAGATACCATAATTACCAGTAACCTTATGGTCGTGAATTGCCTCGCATGACTTCTTTGTGCTTGACCAGCAAAAGATTAATTGCTTGCGGTACGCTACTGATGTTGTCTCTATCGATGTGAACACTGGTCATCTGGCATAGTAGAGGTACTCAAAAAGAAAACAACTTTAAGCGCACTTCAAGTAAAATCGAGAGTAAGTAATGCCTTTTCTTTCTCCCACACAGTGCAAGAATCAGTTGATTGAAATTTGCCAGCTTCATATAGATGCCGACAGAAACATTCTACTGTCTGTCGTATGACGGCCCATGTGGCTGTGTATGTTCGTGCTGAAAGGTTGTCTGCCAGACTTGAATAAGTAACCAGCAAATTTAATGGACTTTTAAATACAATCTTTGAGGTAAATTTTACATGGTTCACAAATAAAGCAAAGCTGGATTAGCTGGCTATTGGATCGTGGTTAGCAACTGGTAGCAATCACAGCGTTCTTTAGCTCGACAAACCTTTGTGAGGCTGACCAACATCTCTATATGCTATGAACAATGAATCGAGCGTATAGGCTGTAGTATACGCGATATTAAATGGGGGTTTGCTACCTTGGTTTAATGTATGCACTTGACTTTTATGACAGTACCGTGAGACGCACACTCTACGTTTGCATGTAATATCTAGCGTCAGAAAAGTCCGGCTTGGAGTGAAATCAAGGTCACACGGCATGGACACATAGCCTCAAATATGGAATGCATTAGGGAATCAGGGACCCCCAGGCTCATGTAACACGAGCGACGGCACTTTTTGCTTACACAGGATCCGGGAGTAATCGACATGCAAAATAGGCCATATCGGAAGTAAAATAGCGATGCCACCTTGATCGCGAAAGGTACATGGGGTATGATGCACAGAGCATCGGAAGACGAAGAGGGCTAAATATAAGGTCTTGGAATAGGGGGGTGGTATAGCCCACCTTTAGGGCCAATCTGTTCCAGAACTTTACGAAAGTGAGGCACTTACATAATTCAATAGGGGTCAGGGTAGCGCAAAATAAAGCGATGGTCCTAGACGAGGACGGGGTATTATATAGCAAAAGAAACCTAACTCCAGGGCCCAACCTCATCCCGAATACATCATTTATGGATAGAGATGAATGGGTAAGAAGCGACAACACGCCGAAAAGAGAACTAAAGAATGGGCCACAGAACAAAAGACAGACTGAGACAAGAAGGAGATGAGGACAAGCGCATACCGGAACAGCAACCAAGGCGGTAAGTAGACAGCATAGTGTCAAGATGATAGCCTTCAACGGGCACGGCGGCGCCGGGAAGGAGACTCCTTGCGACCATCTTCAACTAAGTCCTCTTCCTCGTCGTCAGTGGAGATGCGAGGGACGGCGGCACGGCGGGAACGACGATCACCAGCACGGTGGCCGGTAGACAGGGAGTCGGGATTGTGCGCGGCGGGGGTATGGCGGCCAATAGTGGCGTCCAAAATTCGTTCCAACATAGCGGTATTGCGTTCGATCACAGCGATACTGCGCTCAATCATAGCGATATTGCGTTCGGATTCTTCATTAGAGTCCTGAAGATCTACAGCGCGGGCTTGTTGCTGCGATGCCTTAGCAGCTTCGCGGGCATCACGAAAGACCTGGCAAGCTCTGTTGAACCCATTTAAGAGAATGGCATTCCTGCGTGGAGTAGTGCCCTTCTGGGTGCGAGCAGTAGGTACATTATGACCTCCAGAGGAAGCGAGCTGAAGCACATGATCCAGAGATGCTTTCAGGGCAGGGTTGGATGCGAACGCATATGGGGGCCACTTGCAACGCTCTCCACTGTGTTTGCATGCTGTACAGAAATTCCCTCGCCCAGGCTTGCAGTTAAGGGTGCCATGGTCGAGGAGTCGGTTGATACAGGGCAAGCATGGCATATCAAGCCAGGCACTAAAATCCTGATCCTCGTCGGAAGAGTCTCCTTCCACGAGGTAATCATCCAGAGTGCGCTTCTTCTTGGGGGGTTTGCTATTACGGTTGCCCGGAGGGCTGTTGTGGCCAGGGAAACCCTGCCCACCAGGTTTTGGAGGAGGCGGTCCACCAGCGGCAGCGGCAGCGGCAGCGGCAGATATTCTGAGCGAACGAGACTGTGAAAGGGGAAATTGTTAGTGAGTCGAGGCTGGAGTGTGCTTTAGCGTGCCGGGAAGTAAGACCTTACCGTAGGTATGAGGATAGAGGGTGGTGCTCAACTCAATATATCGTGAGGGGCAGGGAAGTTGTGTAAGGGCAAAGCTCGATGCAGAAGGGTGTGTAGCTCATTAATGTACTAAAGCACTAGGGAAGTTAGAAAGATAAAAAAAAAAAAACAGCTGCTGGCAGACGGGTTATACGATACATACCAAGTAATAAGTGCGCAGATGCGATGAGAGCTCAGCTCGAGAATATGGAGGAGGGAGGCACAAGTCGTTGATGTTGCGAAGAAGAGATGAAAGCGGTGGCCACAGGGACCAGCAAGAGATCTTTCTGGATCAAAAACACTACGGACAGACTGCCTATGACGAAAGGAGTGAAGAAAACGGAAGCTAGCACAAACATAACAAGAGTTTACACAAGTATAGGGACTTCATCTCGTCCCATCTCAACTCACATAAAGAGACCAGACGAAAAGTTAAAAAAGAGCAAACAAATAGATAAAATTCTTTGGCTAATTCCACGTACCAACAAAAGGAAGTGAGTGTATTACAATGAAGGAAAGGCTTGTGTATTCAAGATAACACTGCTATAACTAGTATGTTATCTTCTGGTTTGTATCATATTGCCAAAACAACAAATCCTTCAACGGAAACTTTGACAGTGACATGTACCTAAATTCCATGCTTCATCAACTGCTGGAGTGATGGAAGGCAATGCAGTGATTAGATAGGTAGGAACGATTTCGTTTGGTACAGTACTTGTTAGGCACCGAACTGCAAAAGCAAACGAATTTATTGCCCTAAAATGATCCCTTGCTCTTCTTCCTGAGGTTCAATTTTGTTTGAAGGTACGTAAACCTCTGCCTTAGATTCTTAATCTCAATTAACTCGCTGTCAAATGCAACCAAGCTCACATCTAGGGCAAGTCACCAAGGACCTCGAAGAGGGTCTTTCCAATCCTTCCGAACAGCCCTTCCCACAGAAAACTCAGGACTGACGTCGAATTTGTAAATGCAGTTCCTCTTCTATCTGCGTTTGACAAGAAAGCGAATATGATGTAAGAACGAGACGATCTCGCATCAAATCAACAAGCTGCCATACTGGAACCCTGCCCCGAAGACCTCACTCGTGCAGTTTTCCTAATTTACTCCATTTTCTTGGACTACCGAAACTTCAGATTCATCAAGCGGTACGTAAACCGCCTGAATATTTCGAGCCCGTGCTGTCAGGATAGTGTGGCTCACATATAGTTAAAAACAAGCGGATACTTGATTCGATGAGACCATCGTGACTCGGGGCAAACATTGAGTCAAGCAACTCGAAACGAGGGGCCATTCTTGAAGCGGCGTTCGGCAACGAGTAACTTTGTGGGGGGCGGGCTTAATTGGGCTATTCTGGATCTTGAAAACCACCAAGGAGGTGATGGAGGGAACGATCCATTTATCGACGGTGCAGAAAACTTAGGCCAGGATAGTGACTGAGAGGAGTCAGCAGAGAGAGAAAAGAAAGAGATGCCGTCGGCATAACGGGTGGTAGCGGTCTTATTTTGGAAGACTACACATGAGTGATGATGGTGTAGGAAAAAGGGGGTGAAACCAAGGTAGACTTGATCAAGTGGCTCCATATGAGTTTATCGCTCTGTAAGGTCAAGTCCTCCCTATTTCAATGCCTTCTGTTGATCTGATATAATAGAGAGGCCAAGAATCAGTACTTATTTGCTGCTTAGATTCTTCCCTACCTATATGCACTTAGGTATCCAATCCATGTCGACGGATGTCGTTGATTTCACCCTGGTTTCATCCGGCAGAAACCCGGATGAGCATCCACTATCGGGACCGACCCGGACAGTGGAGGTGGGGAGAATTTAGTGGGCACGTGGACCTATTGTGAGCCTGGTTCTAGTTTTTTAGGGGATTGGCCTTGAGTGACACGAGCTCTTGACCACCATACTATCTCCTCATTAATTCAGATGAGTCTCCCGTCCACGAGCGATACAATGCTGCGGGCCATGTCCGGGAATTGACTTGTTGACACTTGATCCAGTCTCGTCTAAACCTCACCCAGTCCATTCTATCCCTTCTCAACACATCAGTGGAAGCACGCACAAGCCAGACAACTGAGCTGTGGAGGCCCTTACACTTCTGCAAGTGGTCCAGTGGCTAGAAAATATGACAGGTATTCTTTGCAGTTAGTCAGTGAGTTATTTCAAGCCAGAGTTGTGATGGGTTGAAATTATTTGATCCGATGTGCTTATCAAGATGTACAGCTCCTAGCATTATTGCCGAGGTCACTTCACAAGTATAGGACGGCTACTCTCATCATCGGGACTATGCCTCGGAAACCCAACAGTTTCTATCACGGAATTTCGTGGGAACAGGTTTCAGAACCCTGCGTGGTCAAAGTTGATGGGCCAAATGGCAGCCAGCCAGCCAGCCCGCCACGCAATATGCGATTTCAGGTGCAAATGGCGACGGCGACGGTGACGACCTCTTCGAAGCCCACGCAGCCGAAAACCTTGTAATCTTTCCATTTGCGAAATCGAACTTGGCAGGCTGGATGGATGAAAAGGGAGGCGACTGACTTCCCACTGCTCGGCCGAGTCAGGCTTGGACAAGTACCAGTGACTGAGGGTCGATATATTGAACAAACATTATTTGATTGATTGACCACGATCCAGCACGAGTGGTGGAACGCTGAAGAAGTTCATGGAATGAAGAAGTGAGTGGATGATAGTCTCCATGATTTCATTGTTGACCCTGATAGATATAGACCTGCATGGTTACTCACAATGAAAGCTTATGGGCCAGTCTCTCCGAACTATTACAGCTTCGGCAAAAGTCACTCTCATATTTGTCGACGGCCACAAGCATCAATCCAAATAGCAAAAAGAACCCTTGAGTCCAGTGACAAAACGGCTCATGATAATTGTCCGAGATATCACTCTACCCCTCATGACACATTGGCGTTTCTGCGGAACCCAACTTTCCAACAAATTACCTCCAACATAGACACAACACCATCACGAGAATGGGGCTTCATTTTGCCAGTTCTGGTGCAGCTCTTCTATTATCTCCTTTAAAACAACCCCAAAACATCTTCTTTTAGCAGGATCTTCTCTCTTGGTACCTGTCCTTACACACCGTGTACCTCTGCAGCTGGGCTGCACAAACTTCCGCCTAACATGTAGATGTAGAGCTTGTAAAGAGAGCCCCTCAACTATAACCCAGGTCAACCGATCTTTAATTTGCTCACTTTGTCATGCATTTATATAAACCCAACCACCGGCCAAGACCTTCCCCCGTCGTTGCATTCACCGAGTCATCCTTCGGTGACACTCCCCGTCAAGATGAAACCCTGCCTTCTCCTTTTATCTCTCTCCTCCCTCGCTGCGGGACTCAAGGTACCGGACGGATCAAGACATGATTCACTTCGTTGGGTCCCTGATGGTTTGACAATCCAAATCAAAGGCGCTGATCGCAATGACGAACGATGCATTGATCTCTGTGAGCCCGGAAAAGAATGCCCCAGGCCTTATCGAGCACAGGTGTGCTTGGATGTTCGAGGCGACAGGCTTCTTATGAAGTTTGTATCCAAGATCTACAAGTTTACCAAGATCGACGTTGAAGTCAGCTCTGTCTTCGGCAAGGGTCATTTCTTCCATGATAGTTGCCACACCTACGAGGAGGGTGACGAAGTTGAATGCTTCGTGCCTTTTCCAAAGACGTTCAAGAGCATGGATGACGTACGTCTATGCCTTGCTGGTCCTCTCGGCGTCCAGTACATGTTCGAAGTCAGGACAAAGGCCATCAGAAAGGAAGGTCCCCCAAGACCAGTTGAGCTCGTCAATTCGCGTCTTGAGCCCGATAATCCATACCGCACTTTCGATTATGCCTGCATGCAGTGAGTCAGATTATTGGACACGAGTACCTTGACGTCGACTGACATGGTGTAGGATCAGGTATTCCAGTCTCTACCAGAAAGGAATGAAGCGGTCTCCCGACCAGATCACTTCTAGCGAGGCAGAAGAACACAAGCTCATGCGCCGTGGTATGAAGAAGAAGAAGCCCGAGCCCAAGAAAGAACACAGAGGGCATAAGGATGAGACTCCAAAGTAAGTGTCTTCAGCTCCTGATCTATTTCATAAGTCAAATACTGACAGAATCATAGGGCTGCCAAGTATTACTACAAGTCCAGTCATTCTCTTGACGATTTTGATTCTTGGCCACAGGTCTCGTCTGACAGAATCGTTGAACCTTACAAGTCCCACCTCAGAGTCCGTTGTGATATCGACGAGATTCAAGGTTCAATCCTGAAGCAGATCTACCACAATCTTGACCTCAAGGAAAACAGGAATCTCGACACTGAGGCAACTTTCATTGTCAACTCTCGCCTCAAGCTCCTGCACGATCTTTTGGATGAGGTCAAAGCCAAGCTCCTGCATAGCTCTTTCAACAAAGGTAACTCTGCCAACAGACCTACTTACTCTTGCAACTACCACGCTGTTCACAAGATCCTCTTGGATAGGATCAACGACGAGTTGGACAGGCTGTACGAACCATCCGACATCAACAAACATCTCTCAGTTGGCTGGGCACGAGTGGATGCTCTGAAGGATGTGCTGCAGGATTTTGAAAATAAGTTGTCTTATAACAAGCCTGGTCAAAAATACGTCTTTGAGGACGCAGGGCTTCATCAAGGTAATTCATTCCACTTGTATGCTCCAAAAGGGTGTCAATTTCAGAAATGGCATAAGCTGACGATTTAAAGGTTATCCTGATCAACAAAATCAACATGTTGAAAACTACCCGCAGAGTGAAGACAATGGAAGACAGAACAACAACTTCAACAAGTTCCCAGTTGATGTTCTAGAGGGACCAGAAAAGGTCGAGGGCCGTCCATCAGAGGTTATACCAATTCGTGAGGAACAAAACAGGCAAGATATCCAGGGACAGGAGGTGTCCGCTTCTCGACGCGAGACAGAGCCAGCCAGGGAAGACCAAAGACAACAGGCAACTGCTCTCCCTTTCCCTGAGGGACGACCACCAGCCCCTGTTCGTCAGTATAGCGGGATATTTATACCTGAGTCGGCAGCAGTCTCTGCATTTGCAGAGGGAATTTCCGGACAAGGCGCCATTCGTGTCGCTCAGAATGAGGCAACACCTACTTCCCAGGAAGAGACAGTAGTTGTTGAGCAACAGCCCAGGCCTGTTCGACAAGATCAGGCGGCCCCCACCCAGACAGAAGGGCAAGGTGAAGAGGGTGACAACCAAGGACAAGGACAACCTCGCCCACAACAGGAGGAACAAGAGGAAAGCAACGACCAGGAGCAAGACGAGGAGCAACCAGAGTCTGAAGATGGCGAGGAACAGTCAGAGCAGCAAGGCCGTGTTCGACCTCAACAGGGTGTTGAACAACCAGAGGCCGATGGCCAGGTTGAGACTGACAATCCTCAGCCAGAGCAACAAGATACTGAGGAAGAGGACATTGACGAACCATCGGAGCAGCAAGGTCGTGTTCGCCAGCAGCAGGGCACCGATCAAGCAGAGGATACGGATGAACAAGTCGAAACGGATTCTCGACCTGAGCAACAGGAGAGTGATGACGAGAGCGGCGACGAAATTGATGACAAGGACGACGAGGCGGAAAATGAAGATGCTGAGCCTCAAGATCAGAATACTCGTCAAGGGCAAAGAACTGGCGTTCGTGAACAAGGTAGCCAGGACGAACAAGAGGCAGGCCGTCCTGATCAGGATCCCCAAGGGCAGCCAAATGGCGTTTCTGAAGACGACGAAGTCGAAGAGTCAGGCCTTGCAGACCAGAATGACGATGATGAAGAGCCTGCTCGCCCAGGCAGGGTCCAGGAGGAACAGCGAGAGTCAGGCTCCAATGGGAACACCCAAGATGATGATGAAGACGAGCAGAGTCGTCCTGCACAAGCCCCTCGTCCGAGGCCTACTCCTCAAGAGAATGACCAAGACGAAAAGCCAGATCTTCCTGATCAATCTGTTGATGAAGAAGAGAGTGAACTTGAAAACAACCAGACCACTCTGATTTTCATCGGCAACAGACCAGACCAGCAGGATGAGATTGATCAGGCAATCAGACAGCAGATTGACCGTCAGGGTGAAGGTAACACACAAGCGTTTACCATCGTGGAGGGGGATATTGATGGCCCAGAAGGACCTCGTTTTGATGTTGAGGGTCAGAGTGAAGACGTCGACGACCAAGCGCTTCGTCAAGGCCGACCTCTTCGCCGGGTTCAGGATCAAGGAGAGACGGACGGCGCCGATGAAGAAGGACAACGATTCATCTTTGTTGCTGATGAGGACCAAGATGAGGTCGAGGAGCAAGTCGTTCGTCCAGGTCGTCCAAACCAGGACTCTGAAGACGGGAGCAGCGAGGAGCAGGGCTTGCTCATTCCTGTTGATGACGAAGGGGATCAGGTCCAGGCTATTCGACAGGGTCGACTTGATCGTCAGGGCCAGGGCGAAGAGGATGAAGATGAGAGTTTCATCCTTGTTGAAGAGGATCCAGAGCAGGAGGGAGATCAAGAGGTTTCTGTAAGGCGTATTCGTCCTGACACTGATGACCAGGATGAGGATGATCAAGAGCAGGGACAAGACGATGATGTTCAGGATCGCACCAACCGCCAGGATCAGGACGAAGAGGTTCAAGATGACGATGACACTGAAGGGGATCAAGATCAGGAGACTCAAGGACGACGTAGCCGTCAGAATCAAGAGCCTGAGGCCGAAGACGAGGAAGAGGGAAACGACAATCGAACTCCCCGTCAAGATCAAGATGGTGACGTCGAAGTCGAAGTTGAGGTCCAAGGGGACGAAGATGAAGACCAAGATACTCCTCGAGGAAGACGTAACCGTCAGGGTCAAGATGCCGAAACAGAAAGCGACGACCAGGACGAGGGAGACGAGAATCAGGATGGTCGACAAGGTCAAGATGCCGTCGAGGATGAAGACGATGAGGAGGAAGTTCCTCGAGGAAGACGTAATCGTCAGGACCAAGACCAAGACCAAGACGCCGAAGCTCAGGATGAAGAAGAAGGCCAAGGCCAAGACCAAGATCAAGACCGGGATGCTCGTCAGGGCCGCCGCAACCTTGCGGATCAGGAAGATCAAGTTGACCCCGTCCCAGAGGGAGATGGGCTAGATCGAGACACCGATGCCGACGACGACAACAACACCGGCCGAGGCCGTAACCGTCAAGCCTGAAATTCTTTGATGCCGGGAAGCTTCATCGATTCCATGATTCCGACTATCCCGATGCAGAATGATGTCCACTTCCTAGTTGATGTAATTCAACGGTGGTGATCATTGGTAGCAGTGGCGTCACCATTGAAGATATGCTTGGTGGGGATGCCATGATCGAGTGTCGATAGTTGGACGAGTCGTGATCTATGGCTGAGTAGAAGATACAGATTTGGTTAAATGTCAATAGTTAATATTATTGGTTCATATTGATAAGGAGTCCCAGTGGAAATGCAAAGTGAAGTCTGTTGGTATAATTTTCTATCAAGCAATGTTCAGCATCACCTCGACTTAAGTCATTCGCTCATACTTGGTGACTTTCTTTGGGCCACCGATACATAAAACAATAAATCAAACTCCCATTTGTGACATGATTAACCCAACGCCAATAAATCATTATCATCAGTTACCAGTTAGGGGCATAGGTGACGAAGGCCATCAAGCAGCCAGCGATCAAACCAGAACACGGGACTGTAATGAACCATCCAAGGTAGATCCAGCCGACCATACGCCAGTTGATGGATCGCCAGTCGCCGTTGCAGAGACCAACACCAACGATGGAGCCAGTGATGCACTGAGTAGTGGAGACGGGAAGCTCTGCAGATGATGGTTAGCACTGGTTGGAATAATGAAGATGTTCGAGGAACTTACTAAGACGAGTGGCAAGAATGACGGTGATGACAGAGCCGAGCTCGATGGAGAAACCACGAGCAGGAGACATCAGGGTGATACGGTTACCCAAGTTGGCCATGATGTTGTAACCATACGTCCAGAGACCGACGACAATGCCCGCACCGCCGAAGGCGAGGATCCAAATGGGGACCTCGGCCTTGCTTCCGGGGATCTCACCGGACTGCCAGATCTGGTAGATGGAGGCGTAAGGGCCGACGGCGTTAGCGACGTCATTGGCGCCGTGGACGAAAGAGGCAGATGCGGCGGTCATAACCTGGAGGAAAGTGTAGAGGAATTCAGTCTTGTTGTCGAAGTGCTCGGCGCGGGCGTGGATCTCGGCGACATCACCAGCGACAGCAGACTTTTCACTCTGGGATGAGACAATATCCTTGTCGACACCGTGGAGGACAATCAACTTGAAACCCCACCAGAGGTAAGCACGGCTGTACCAGGGAGCATCAGGCTTGGGACCGATGAGGGACTTATGGGCGTAGGGGTTGTCGGCAGGAGTCTCATCGGCGGTGTGGTCAAGAGCGGTCTTCTTGTCGGGTTGGCCTTCGATGTCCTCGGGGACGGCAACAGACTGCTGAGCGCGGCGCTCCTCAAGCTCTTCGTGAGTGAGGTGACCCTCGTAGAAGTTGCGGACAACACCGTGGAAGTTGGCGGGAGGGGGAGGGACAGGGCCGCGCTTGAGGAGGAAAGGGCCGAGGAAGATGTGATAGGCCTTGAGCTGCCAGTCCTCCTTGACGACAACGCGGTACATCCAAGGAACGAGGAAGAGGGCGATGAGGAGACCGAAGCCAGCACCAGTGGCGACGATGACACCGGGGATCTGAGCCTCGGTGAGCTTGACCTCGTAAGAGCCACCCTTCCAGATGAGAAGCATGACAATAAGGGAAGCTGTGAGCCAGAAGTAAAAGGGGACGAGGATGAGACCCTTCATGACGGGGTTCTTGCGAAGGAGGACGCAGTATTTCGTGAATGTAAAGAGGATGGCGCCAAAGATACCGGCGAGCATGGGAGCGATGATCCAAGCGAGGAAGACCTGAATGACACCCTGCTGGATATCAAGAGAACCATTTTCCTTGTAGCCAACCCAGGTAATACCAGAGCCACCGAGAGCACCGACACCCATACCAAGAACACCACCAAGAATAGAGTGAGTGGTAGAAACGGGGAAACCAAATCGAGTAGCCATGGTGAGATAGGTAGAGGAAGCAATAACGGCGCAGACCATACCCAGCATGAGCAGGCCAGGGCTCTCGTCAAAAGCCTGGACGTCAACGACCTTGGTTCGAATGGTATCGGCAACACGACCACCAACACCAAGAGCACCACTGAACTCCATGAGGGAAGCACCAATCATGGCCTGAAGGTAGCTGATGGAACGGGAAGAAACGGATGAAGCCCACGAGTTGGCGACATCGTTGGCACCAATGTTCCATGCATCGAGGAATGCAAAGATGGTACCAATGGCGAAGAGGTAGTCGTACTGAGCAAAGACGGCCATTTTGGTGGTGTTTGTGTCAAGGTAGTACTTGGTAAGTTGTATAGAGGGAGGAGAGATACGTGTGTTTGGCCACTAAGCGGTATAACCGTTTAAGGCGGAGGGTATGCTTTGCCGTAAAGGCAAGAGCAAAATAGATGAGAGGAAGGAGAGAAGAGGAAGAGCTTGAAGTGTAAATTGAACCTGAAGAGAAGAGGGGAGAAAAAGTGAAGAGGAGGATGAATATTTTATATCAGAGTGGGAGATATGGGAGAATAAAAAAATAGGTGATGGGAAATATGGAGAGGGGAGGGGCGTGTATCTTCTCTCTCTTGATATTCCTCTTCTTTTCTGGTTTCCGTCTTGTGAAGTTCTTCCAAGATATCTCTACACCCACTCCCTCGTCTTTTCCACCCCTGTTAGAATATCCACCTTCACAGAAGAGAAGAGGAAGAGGAATCCAACCCCCCACCGATGTCAATGGCGATGTTTTTTTTTGAAGTGGGGAAAAGGTTGAAAGGGTGCAGACGCAGAGGGAAGAAAAAAAAGGTCCCCTTGTCCTGGATGCTCCGAGAGTGGGAAATGGAGTCGTGATCACTTTCTAAAAACAGCCGGGGTTGGATGTAGCCTACTGCACAGGCTTGTTTTACTGGTTGTTGAGAATAAAACGTGTTCGTGTTAGAGGTAGAAACTATCCACCTATCCTGTAAATCTTTTTGTCAATTCCCCTCTTGTCTTCTCCGGTGTTCAACTGTGTTTTTTGGCCACAAGCCTCGACTTTTTGCCGCTTGGTGGATCACGACTCTTGAAAACCCATCAAACACTTTCGCCCGTTAGTCCACTTCCCAACTTCAAGCTTAATGATAAAAAAGTGGTCAAAGTGGGGGGAAGAGGGAGAAGAAAAAAAAGAAAGTACTGTATAGCTTTACTGTAGTGTAATCCTGTCTCACCATCTGCATCCAACTTTGTTCCAACCGCCTCAAGTTCATGTATCACATCTCGGTTTGTACCACATATCATAGCCAGACACTTCCTTAGGTTGTCGTTGCGACTGTAGAGTAACAGTGCACACGACACATGTCCGAATTCGTCACCGGGAGAAAGCTACTGCGCAGTACATGCACGTCTCTGAAAATCTCAGATGGAGGGGGGAGTCCTGGGTGCAGGGCAAGGGCAAGGAGGTTTGAGTCTAGTACATCTGCCAAGCCCTACCCATACGACGGCTAAACACCGAGCCCGCCCAAGCCGCTCAAGAGGCTGGATACTTTTTATGTGTGTTGCGGCGTTGTTGTGTGAGAAGTTGTGTGTGTATAGAGAGCAAATAGTCTGGTTATCTAACAAATCGCATCAGAGCATCATCGTCAGCATTATTAAAGCTGACAGCAAGCCACATCCCAAAAGCTTTGACTCGGATGATTTCAACGTTCGATGGATTGAAAACCACCACTAGACTAGACTAACATCACCAAAGCTCTCTTCCATCTTCAAGCTGTCCAGCGGGGTCCTTGACCTGACCGATGAGCTTGCGTAGAGCTCCCACGGGGGAGCGAGAGGGAAACAGGGATACCAAAACCAGCCCCACGAAGGAGTAAAGTGAGCACGCCCTCATTTTCCTAATTAGTCGACCGCTAACAAGATCCAGGATCCATGACAAAGTCGACGAGGAGCGGAAGACGAGCACGCGACTCATACCCTCATACGGCCAGAGCGTCAAGAAAAGGAAACGAAAAAGAAAAAGAAAAAGATCCATAAAGCAGTCTCCGCTACAAGTAAGGATATCCCGAATCTTCAAGAACTATGAGTCCCAACCCAGCCAATCAAGTGCCCACCATGCGCAGACAGGGGGGAGGATTATGCTTGACAACAACTCTATCCCGAGTAAAGTGAGGATCTAAACCGTGTCGAGTTTAGTCTTCTACGGAGCAACACCCACTATTCTATGCTTGCAGGTTCCAGGGCCCTGCAACATAAACAAGATCGACTTTTTTGAGCATTGTCCAATCAAACGCTCGGATCTTTCCCACGTTTTCACACTTGAACGATAGATTGGCTACGAGGGGCAATGTGCTTTTTCTTGCCCTCGTCGTCGCCCCGATTTTGTGTGTACCTCGTGACGGCGTACTAACAAGTTACTACAATCAACAACACGGTACTCTGATAACGACAGCTCCCACAATACATTGTTCCCTGCTTCAATCCCCCCATACGTTTCAACCAGACAGAATGCGCGTCTCGAGCACGTTGCGGCCACTTTCCAATGGGTGACATCAAACGACAATCCCTCTGTGGATCATGTTCTCTTGCCCAGCAAAAAAGACAAGGCAAACGACGGCTGTGGAAATGCCCAGAATGCCCAGAACCTCACTACCGGTACAGAAAATTCCACGCCCTGATATTGATCTTGATCTTGATCATGATCGAAACACGGTAGAATTACACATCGCGACCAGAAATAGCCACCAACACCACAAAATTCCCCATACAAAACTCCACGAGTATCATAATCGTAAAGTCAACCATCTCAAAATGGTACCATCTTCACTTCTCCACCTCTTCCATCCATCTTCTCGCCTCTTGCCTTCGGTCGGTCGAGTCGTCGGTATCCAAAACGAGTTTAGCCACCAGTCGCATACACACCCCTGATCAACGCACACACACACACATACACACCCTTGCCATTGTCTATGCTCTCTGTTTCTGTTTCTTGTCAACTCCAGGTTTGGAATAAACCACAGCAGAAAAAGTAACTCCCATAACAGTTTCAATAATTCTCCAGACTTGTCGATTGTTGTCACCGAGAGTCCACTCATTCGATGCTGAGACATCAGGGCGGATATTACGCGGCGCTCGGGACACCAATAGGCTTCATAAAGTGAAGATCAGTCTGAATAATCGATCATCAAGACTCCAACCGCAATAGATATCGCCCATGTCCTTGCATGGTTACGAATGTCCACGTAAACATCACCCCCACGCATATATCCAGCAGTATTAAACTCAAGATAATAGCGACCGTTTCAACTCGTATGGTCGGGAGTTACCCGGATCGTAGACTGTCTCGGTGATATCACATCGAAACATTTCTCAAAATAGAAGAAAGTGACATTCACCTCTCCCATTCTGTTTCAAATAGGAATTTGAATGTCACTTGCCGTCCTCGTGCACTTGATCATGTCGATCACTGCGTCGTAATCTCAAACTACACTTGTAGCAACATTTTCATAGTAACGAGTCAGCTGCGAAGGGCCCTGAAACAGATCGGCATCGAGCTGAGAATGTCCTATGTGTCGTGTGCCTTTCTACAAAAAGGAGACAAGTCGAGCGGGAGTGTCCTTGGTGGTGCCTGACGAGATCCAGTGTCTTGCATTGAGACCTAGTCAGTGGGTATCATGGTGATACCGGCCGAAAGATTCAGTCGAGTCGAGCTGGGGTTGTTTCTCATGTTGACTGACATGGTCCGTTGCGATATCAAGACCCACGTGGGCGTGCCATTGGGTGAGTATGGTGCCAAAGAGAGGTTTAGTCGATTGATAACAGCTAAGGGCTCGGTGTCAGGATTAGGCTGTCCGGGTATAGATGATGCCGTGCATCCGAGGCTTATTCTCTTACAGTGGTTATAGAATCGTCCTTGGTGAGGTGCTGGATCCATTGTCACTCCATTCAGGATTCTGTAAATGGCCAATGCGAGCTTCAAGAGATTAAGAACCTATTCAGGCGTCGGTGAGCCATGGAATGGAGATGTTGTCCTATTGTCGGTTGTGAACAGGCACGTTGCGATCCTGATGTAATGTTGATCATTTCATCGAGGACTAGTATCCATCCTTTTGAGTCATCCTGTCGGCATGAAGATTGCATCAGGGCGTCAGTCAAGGTGCATGAACTTTCAGCGCCAGGATTGTCTCTCTTCTTCACTTGAAGTCGAGTCCCGGCTTAAAGGCCAAAGTATTGGCTGTCTGAACCCCCGTCAGATGCAACAAAACAAATAGACAATTGTGATCCATTGAAGTCGTGGTCGATGCAGTTTCCAGTATTGGATGCATGTGTGCTGGCTGGCTTAGACTGTCTTTTTCTTGGATCCTGTAGTCTTGCGGTATTCGAAGGAATGGATGACTGGGTTCAGAAGAGCATCGTCGATGGAGATACTCGTGTAGTCGGCGGCTGCACACCCAGGATGGTTGAGATTACTGTCGATACATTGCTGTGTCCGTATGTTCTGTTGGTCCACCATGGCTGTTCATGTCTCTTCGACCTCTTTGGCACCACCATCCAGACGAGTGTCTCCCTAGACCATCAGCATCCCACACGACCACTTACCCCAAGCAGACCACCAGGCATCGGAGAGAAAACTCTTGGCAGAGAATTCCCTGAAGAAGAACGTCTTGGCACGGCGACGACAGGGTCTTTGTACTCCACGTCTTCCCAGGTCGATTTTGATCCCGTCGGTGGGACCGTAGTAGGTTGAACCAACAGGAGAGCAGAACGGGAGAACGTGGCCGACGGGGGTTGATGAGTGGATGTGTCTAGACTGTGGGAGGGTGAGTGGTTTTTTTTTTTTTCTTTTTTTCTCCTCTAGTGAGGCAGAGGGTTCTGATGATTGAGGAAGGTAGCTTCTACTTCTTATCGGGGGTAAGTGGAGGCGTAGAAGACTGATAAGAACGATGGGGTTGGTGTGGTGGTTCCTGGTGAGAATTGTGAGAATCGGTCTAGGGTATTCGTGATTGAGTTGGGATTCCATGCTGGTGAATGGTCGCTACGACATTAGATCAGAATCTTCACGACGTAAGCTCTATTGTAACCTGCTGATAGTTCTAATCACTGTATATGTTACTATATTCCCTGGCTGCCTAGTTGATTCAATTAAAAGATACAAAATTCAACGACAACTTGTATCCCGGATTATCTGCGTGTCCTGTCTTTCTACTCACTCTCGACTGTCTAAATCGTTTCGAACCTCACATGGTTCGAGACACGACTGAATTAAACCAATGATAGAACAAGACCACCATGTCCATGTGTGCTTATTCCTACCATAACCCAGCTACTCAAGCATATGGCCAAACCACCACCAGCACGTCGTTGATCTACGAAGAGGCTCAATTTCTTGGCTCTTTTCAGCCCCAGTTACACATACACAAAGCCAACCCACCACCAGGAACAAAACAACGTCCATCGCAGACAACGTCTCACAGTAGCTTAATCACTTCCAGTTTCATCAACACTCTTAAAATTCCCGCAGATTCACATCTACCGAAACTCAAACCCCACCTCGGCTTTCCCCCCTCTCACCAGTTGTTTCTGATCGTTTACATGATACAGCTAACTCGGCAGATATATGCGTTACCCCCCCTGCTGTCTGGCGTTGCATCGTATCGGTGCTAACTCAAGAAATCCCCGCGTCGGCTCTTGTCCCTGTGTCGCTATTTATACTTGATCAAAAAGTCAAGCTTTGCTTTGCGTGTTTCAACATCAGTCTTCAAATCCTGTTGTACCGTACTACCAGTTCTCTTCTATTATCAACTACTAGAATCAACAGTCTGGCTGTAAATTCCATCAGTGTCAACCCCTTTCCACGTCTCAAATGCCTTCAAAAGATCGTCCAAATCCTGTCCACATCTGTCGCAAATCACACGATCCCAATCCTTCTAGTCGCCCTTCAAAAAGTTCTACACCTCCGTCATCCGGCACCTTTCCCGTACCAGACACAATCTCACTAAACCAACATAAGAAAAGTGAGCCGAAACCAAGCTTCAAACAATAAACTCTATCCCCTCAACTGTGACGCTCCTAATATCCAAACCTCCTCCATCTCGGCACATCATTCCTTCGAAGAGAGACTACTTACTCATGATCCTGGTCCTCTCGTATCTCTCCCCGCATTCTCTCCAACTCATCCACTGTGAGGATGTCCCCCATGGGGTAGTGATGTTGCATGATGCCTCCTCCCAAACCTGTTCCTCCGACATTTTGATCAACAATGATTCGTCGCATAAACCATTCGAGAAAGAACAGCCGAAGAAATGTCCGAAATTCTCGGGCTGTTCATCTACCGAGGTGTGCAACATCTTCAAATGCTCGTTGATGTAATAAAACCACCTCTCCCCTCTTTTCTCCTGCTACGTGCAACTATCCTCACTCACTTCTTCCATCATCGCTACAATGGGCGCTAGGAAATTCTTCAAAGAACGATCTCTCAAGGTCTCTGACCATAGCGTCACAAAGGCCGCTGAACTCACCCTGCGACAATCCATCTGGCCAATTGCCCTTGTCACTGTCTTATTCTTCCTCTGGGGATTCAGTTATGGGTTACTTGATACTCTCAACAAGCACTTTCAAGTAACTCTCAACATCACCCGTGCTCGATCTGCCGGTCTCCAAGCTGCATACTTTGGGTACGTTCTACAACGGTATCATAAATTGGTATGACCTAACACTCTTCCAGGGCCTATCCTCTTGCCTCCCTGGGCCATGCTGCATGGATTCTCCGACATTATTCCTATAAAGCCGTCTTCATCTGGGGTCTATTTCTCTACGCCGTTGGTGCATTAATCGCAATTCCATGCATCAAGGCCAAATCCTTTGGTGGCTTTTGCGCCTCCATCTTTATCATCGGTAACGGCCTAGGATCACTTGAAACCGCTGCCAACCCCTTCATCACTGGTAAAATTTCTATGCCCTTCTCATAATCTCGTCACTAACACCATCTAGTCTGCGGTCCGCCTCGATACTCTGAAATTCGCATCAACATATCCCAAGCTTTCAATGGCGTCGGCACCGTCATCGCTCCAGTTCTTGGTTCATATGTTTTCTTCAACTTCGACGATGAAACAGCCTTGGCCAATGTCCAATGGGTTTATCTATCTATTGCCGTATTCGTGCTTTGTCTTGCTGTTCTATTCCTGTTCTCCAAGATTCCCGAGATCACTGATGCAGGCAAGTCACCCTCCAATTTGCTCGATATCAATATTAACAAATACAGACATGGCATTCCAAGCCCAGGAGACACACTCCGAAGCAGACAAAAAACCGTTCATCAAGCAATACAAACTCTTCCACGCATCCTTCGCCCAGTTCTGCTATACCGGAGCTCAGGTCGCCATTGCCAGTTTCTTCATCAACTATGCCACCGAAACACGTCCCAACACATCCGACGCCGATGGATCTAAATTCTTCGCTGGTGCCCAGGCCGGCTTTACCGTCGGTCGATTCTTCGGTTCCTTTCTCATGCGATATATCAAACCACGTATTGTCTTTCTGGCTTTCCTAACCATGTGTATCGTCTTCATTGCACCGGCAACCACACAACACGGAAACACTGGTATTTCCATGCTCTATCTGGTTCTATTCTTTGAATCGATCTGTTTCCCTACCATTGTCGCCTTAGGCATGAGAGGACTCGGAAGACATACCAAAAGAGGTAGTGGTTTCATCGTCGCTGGTGTCGTTGGCGGTGCTTGTGTGCCACCTCTCACAGGAGCTGTATCAGACCTACACAACACCGGCATCGCCATGGTCGTCCCTCTTGCTTTTTTCGTCGCCGCCCTAACATATCCCATCTGCGTCAACTTTGTCCCAAGTTATAAGCGCGTGGTTGATTCATTCCACGAGGCAAAGGTTGGGATTGATGAGCCTGTACTTGATAAGGGGGATCTGAAAGGGGGGGCAGAACAAAACGAGAGCGTTTCGACGGCTGTTTGAAGTGTCATTCGTCCACTATCTATTTCTTCGAGGGCTTGAGTCTAGCAAAAATAAATCCATTATTCGGTCCCTAGAATGGCAAAATGTAATCAACTGCGTGATCTGGGAATCGAACCCAGGGCTCCCCGACGTTGCTCGAATGGCAACGGAGAATTTTACCACTAAACCAATCACGCTGATTTGATGATTTTGGACTCGGTAATGCATCTTATAGAGCCAGGAGTTTGGAAAAGCATCCATCATGCTCAGTATCCATCTTTTGTCGCTCTCCAGGACTTCTCATCCATGACATAGCTCAATTCGTAGCCACTTACTCATGCTGTGCCAACTTCTGGATGACTTCCTTTGAAATGGCACTCCGTGCCTCCCCCAGCGCTCATGGCTATCACCGTACTACAGATGTCTTTGTGAAATGGTCAAGATCCAGGAATTCAGTATACAAGGTACAAGAATATCGGACAATGAATTCATCTCTATTCTGCTCCATCATTGATTTATGTGCTAACTCGTTATTTTAATCCTCAACTCCCAACATGAACAAACCTCCTCCCAGGACAACTCATCTACCTCGCTGACCACTCTAAGTTCCGTTCCTTCTTCTACCTCCTCTTGTACTCCTCTCAATATGTCCCTTGAGAACCTTTCTCGTCTCCATCAAACTCCTCTTCTGCTTGCCCTTGGCCTTACCCAGCGTCATCAAGAAGTTCTTCTTGCGCTGCTTCTCCCTGTTACTTGTACTCTTACCCGCGGCGTCCTTCTTTGACCTGCTGATGGCTCGTGTACTCTTGTGCTCATCACGGTCCGGTTTGCCTTCCTTGGCCAGCGCAACCTTCTCCTCCTTGCTCAGCTTGCGGAGGTTGGCAGGGGCTTCGATTTGTTCAGCTGTCAGGCCGTCGTCGCGGTGGCGGTTCTCGAGTTCTTGCTGGTGCTTGCGTCGAGCGCCAAGGACTTTGTCGACAGCGGATGAGGTACGTAGCTCCTGGAGTTTGGCGAGATCGGCGGGTGTGAGAATGGTCGTTGTTGCAAGCTTGGAGATGCGTTCAGCCTCATCGGCCCTTTCCTTCTCGGCGCTGTCATCCTTGGTCTCCTCTTCACCCTTCTTGACCTTCTTTGAGGCAGGCTCGTCCTCCTCGTCAGAAGAATGATACACATCGATCCAATCTCCAGATTCACTGCTATCGTCGGAGCCAATCTCCCATCCGTCATCCTCCTCAGGAGCCTCATCTTCTTCATCTGTTGCAGCATCCTCTGGCAGGCCCTTTTCGACTCGCTTTCGCTTCTTCTCCTCCTCTTTCCACTTCTCCAAGAGATCCAGACCCTCAATGCCTCCAGCATCTGTCTGACCAAACTTGCGCTGCGCTTGCAAGCCAGCCTTGAGATTGATGGTTGCATCCTTGCCACGGTCTCGCTTCTTCAACAATTCGGCGCCAACCTCTCGGTACAGTGACAAAAGACCCTTGGCAGCCATCATGACACCCTTATCCTTACTCTTTCGGTACTGAACCAAGTCCTGTAGTAGAGTCTCGCTCATGGCCAAGGGCTGACGAGCACAGATCTCACGGATTGAGTTGAGACCGGCCGCTGCGACTTCGTTGGCGGAGGCTTCTGAAACAAACTCATTGGCAATCTTTTGAAGAAGAGGCTCCAGAACATCAGGTGGAACAAGAGGGTGTACGGCCTGAGCCAGGGAAGCCAGGAAGGATGTGACGAAATGTTGGCGGGGAGTGAGAAACTTGATGAACCACGAGTAGAGAGAGACGATAGTAAGCTGGTGCAGACCGACAAGACGAGTGACCAACTGTAGGACCAGGAGTTTGGAGTCGAGCGACAGCTTGGCTTTCGTGTTTTGAAGATGTTTCTGGAAGATCTGCTCGGCGAAACCCTGAGGGTCGTGGAGGAGGTGTAGGGCGGAAAAGTTGAGGGGGTGAGGCTTGTTCTTCTTGCGCTCAGCACGCTTGACCTTGTCTACGGCCTTTTCGTAGACCTTCTTGGACTTTTTAGTCTTCTTGTTAATGCCCTGCTGATGTCTGATTTTGCTGAGATCAACCTCTTCGTCACTGCTCTCGTCTTCGAGTTCTTCTCGTTCCTTGTCACCACCCAAGAAGAAACGAACAGCTCCGATCACAACCTTTTCGTTGTCTGAAAGACAGGCCTCCTTCATGACATCGACGGGCTTCGAGTCCGTCCAGTACTGACGCTTCCACATCTCGCGAGTAATCTTGATAGCCCAAATGGCACGGGGAGAGGAGCGGTCGGCGGTGACAAGGTTGTAGAGCACGGTCTGGATGGTTCGATTGAGGGGGTGGTTGATGGCTTTGCTGTTGGCATTTCGAAGGTCGCTCAAAATCTTAGTGAAAAGAAGTTCACGAAGAGACTTGCTCGGCGACGCAACCAGGATGGGGAAGAGCGTGGTGAGCAGACTTATTGAGTCGATAATCTCCTTCCTTCGGAGGAGTACCAGACTTCCAACAATCTTCTCTCTCAACTCCGGGTGCAGAATCGCATGATGCTGTGTCAAGATGGCCTTGAGGTCGTCAGGAAAAGTGGCGGTTTCCTCCTTGAAACAATCGGCAACGTGACTGATCAGGTCAATGATGTCGTGGAAGGACTCGACGGAATCGGCGGTGGCGGTGGCCGGGGACACTAGAAAGATTTCTCGTTGCGCTTCATACTGCTCCCACTGCTTGAAGAATTCTTCCTTATACGATCTGAAAGCAAGAGGTTAACGAAATTCATTTTGCGCTTGTCGGTAAGTCTTACTTAGGATCGCGACGGATCTTGTACTGGAGGTTGGCGCTGAGTAAATGTTAGTCGCTTGATCTAGACATGGAAGATTGACGCAAAACGTACAAATCGGCGTCGATTTTCTCGAGCGCTGCGACCTTTCTTTTGACCATGGCGACGTCGAGGACCAGACAATCGATCTGAACGGGATGATTGTCAAGGTTATGGTGGTTGGAGGTAGACGCTGGTGGGGAACTTTTTTTCAAAGAAAGAAAATTTGGGAGAATTCAAGGGACTGATAAGATAAGAAATTTAGAGCGGAATATGGCCGCCCTCGCAGTTGATTAACAAGTTCCTATCATTATTGTTGGATAGCTTCTCCCAATTCTAAAAACCATATCAACTACAACTTCTTTTATTTCTACTTGCTTTCTAGTATAAGAAAACACAAAATCATCATTTAACGCTCCTGTATGTCTGCGAAACCCATTCTAGTACGAGACTCTACGTTAATTCGCTCTCCTAAAACCTCATTTCAGTTGGCTCCTGATGCACCACAACGGGTGATATGGTGTGTTTACGAGATGTTGTAACAGTCACGTCTCGTACTTGTCTTCTTCAAATTCGAGTTTCAAGTCAAGTATGGATATTCCTTCTACGATCCAACTTGCCAAAAGTCAATGCTATATGAGCCCTCTACTTGATGGGAATGTTGTGAAGCAGGCTGAGTAACGAGAAGCAATCCGCCCAAGTTACTAATGGAGTCGCTGTTAGTTCACTGCACACAAAAGAAGCTCCTTGATTCTGAACTCACGAGCCTTGTCGGGGATGAGGAAAGTGTCGGGATTCTTGAAGAATTTTTTCAGCAACATTGTAGACAACAGTGTGACTGTTGGTGGCCATCTGCCTGTGAGCTGCTCTCCATTTTCCGTTCATCGGTTGACGGCGCCTCTGACTATAGGAAGTGACAATTTTGTAAACAGAGATTACCTGGAAAGGCGCGTACTGGCCCACGAGATAGATCTCTGGCCTCAAGTCCTGAGCGTCAAGGCAAGCAAAGCCCTGCCCCCCTTTTCTGGGATACGGTGCCATCTTCCCTATTCGTTGCGAGGACCGGCCCCTTGGCTCTGCTTTGACGTGCAGCTAGATGTGTCTTGGGAGCAATTTTAGACCTAAGAGATGGTAATGAGTCAATTTGTCCTAATAGGTGTTGTTAAATCTGTAAATCTGTAAGTGAACCTGTCAAGTTCTCCAATCGGTACTAGATGGAAGAATCCCGGAGACCACAACACATTCTACAAATGCCTCCTCGTCTCTCCACCATCATCCACAACTTCTTCACTTTCATTATTCACTTTCATTACTGAGATCTTTATCTAAATCCCCATGCGGACCCTCGTCGTCCTCATCACAACCGATATAGCACAAGCCGTGCGAATTACCATTATCCCCATTATGTAATATGTGGTCGATGGAAAGATACCTCATTACCCCTAAATTTACACCAAAACTTGCGATAGCAACTTGTGACAACGTTCTACTATGTTGGAGTATACAATACTAAGTTAGATCACATTTTTCTTGAATCTTTCAGTTTCTGCGTAACTGTTCATCGTGGGCATGCATGACGCCCTACTCTTTGAACCGGTTTGTGAAGACGGGTCATACATTCCGCTCGTCGTACTTGCGCAAACAAGCATGGCTTTGAAGAATTTTATCCTTTTTTGTAGATATGTAATGCTACTTATCATCAATGACAAGGTCTCACATGTCAGATGTTGCATGTTGCACTTGGGTAACTGTGATGTATCAGGCTGAAGTAGTGCATATAAGGACATAACCAGTTGTGCTACTACCTGAAGCTATCGCCAACATGGGCAACTGCCACAACAAAGCTGTTTCTTTACAAAAGTGCCCGGCATTTTTTAATTAAATTTATCTGAAGAGGCATAGTTATTCCATAAAATCATATCAGTTTTGTCTTGTCTTCGGGAGCGATACCTATGTCAGTTTAGGGGTAGATAATGACTATATGCTCTACAAAAGAGCTTCAACACCATTAATACTTTTCTGCTATACAATGAATCTTTGTTTTTAACTCATTCTTCTAATAATTAAAAATAATTGCCAAAGAACCGGCAGACCGGAATCGTTGAAAATTACGATAAGAACTGACATGTCAACCAATTAACAGAATTGTCCTTTATTTCTTCATGAATCATCTTGAAGAGTCGCTCGCTGTTGCCGAAATTCACCATGACAATGCAAGCGACTTCCAGAGCAACATTCACTGCCTTGTCCCAACGTTTATAAACAAACATTCCCTTGCGCAACCATTTCGTTCTTATCCTGAAAGTGTTCAAACATCTGTCTCCTCTATTACAGATACTGTCCTCATCATCAGCATCATGTCTCTCAAAGTTGCCGTTATCGGCGGAGGTCCTGCTGGCCTTGCGACTCTGAGATTCCTCAGTCATGCCCACAAATACTTTCCCATCCATCCCATCGAAGCGCGTCTGTTTGAAGCTGAAGCTGAAATCGGAGGCACTTTTGTATATCGTGTCTACGAAGATGCCGAGGTGAGTACACTCTTCCATAAACCTGACCTACACTAACCTGATCACCAGCTCGTCTCGTCCAAGTACCTCACCGCGTTCTCAGACTTTCGTCTCCCTGAAGATGCTCCCGACTTTGTGACCCCCCGGGTCTACGTTCGGTATCTTCGTGCTTATGTCACTGAATTCAACCTCTGGCCTTTCATCGAATGTGGTACTTTGGTTGAGAGTGTTTGTCGTGGAGAGGCTGGAGTTGGACATGTTGTCACCATTCGAAAGGACTCCCGCGTGTTTGAGTGGTCTTGTGATGCCGTTGCTGTGTGCAGCGGGATCAACGTCAACCCAATCATTCCTCACATCCCAGGTATCCAACATGTTCCTTCCGTTCTTCATTCTTCCCGTCTCAAGACTCGCGCTCAGTTTGGTGAGGACACAAGCGTAGCCATCATGGGCGCTGGCGAGACTGGAATGGATCTTGCTCATCTTGCTGTGACATCTACAGCCAAGAGTGTCACCCTTTGTCACAGAGATGGCTTCTTTTGTGCCCCAAAGGTCTGTCATATCCTTGCTCGTACATGGTTAAACTGACACGACATAGATCATCCCAAAGCCTCTGATCATGGGATTTGGAAAGCTTGGCTCTGATGCTCGCCCCAACAAGCCTGTCGATACTTCCGTAGCAAGTCTTTTTGATACTGCATATGTCCATCCCAAGCTGCAGCGAAGCCAAGCTCTCTGGACATACTACGATCGATGGATTAAGAATATGCACTGGCTCATTTCTGGAACCGAAGAAGGGCCTGACCAGTGGGTTGGCCACATGAGCCCGTCGCGCAAGTACGCCGATTCCAGTAAGTTTGTGCCACTCCAATCGTCTTACAGCAATCACTCACCGTGACAGTCATCCTATGCAAATCAGATAGAGCCATCCCATATCTTAATGTTGGCGAGCGCTCCAGCTCTTGGTCCAATCGTCTTCGTTCTGTCTTTATCAACGTTCCAATCAAGGAAACCGATGGCAAGAATATCGACACTGTCATCTGGCCTGACAGTATCGACGAAGATGGCTTTATGATATTCGGCCCAGATAAAGTCGCCAGCAATCCAGACCTCGACAACATGCAGATCAAACCGGATGTCTTGGTCTTTGCCACTGGCTATACTCAGGAATTTCCCTTCCTTGGCAGGGACTATCCTGTCGTTGCTCAAACAGATGTCCGTGGTATCTACAAGGATGGAGATGTTACCCTGGGCTTCATTGGCCTCGTCCGACCATCCATCGGTAAGTATTCCGCGCCGTATGCAGGTTGTTTGCTAATCTCCAATAGGTGCCATCCCTCCCCTTGCTGAGCTCCAGGCGCAGTTCTGGATTCTCCACCTACTCCAAAAACAGTTCCCGAAGGAAGTTCCGACTACTCGTGATCCCCAAGCCCTTGATGCGTACGACATGGACTATCAGCTTCACCCTCGTGATAACTACAGCTTCTTTGACAGCAAGCGGGGTGTTGACCATGAGAGCTACGCCTACCAGCTGGCCCTCGACATGGGCTCGGCTCCTAAGATGCAGTATGTCATGAGCAAGGGTTTTAAAGTCTTTTACGCCTGGGCGATGGGCTCCAACTTCAACCCCAAGTTCCGTCTGATTGGACCATGGAAAGCGGATAACGCCGAGGATATCATGCGCAATGAGCTTTACAATGTTGTCAAGCGATCTGGTGGTTTCTTCTGTAAGTTTAGCAACGGTACGAGTATCACGCGCACTGACTTGATTATAGATCTTTTGACATACACCATTGTTCCACTTATCATTTTTGGCACAATCAGTATGCTCATGTATGCCTGGTATGGGTTCTGCGGTCTGTTTAGTCGAGGTCAGAAGAAGAGAACCGATTAGGTGATTGTACTCAGCTATTGCTCACAATTGCTACCAACAAGAAAATCCTGCGGCATCCAGGATGGAATGCTGTGGTCGAATATTTAGCCATAAAGACATGACCTGTTGACTTCAAGTCATGAACGAAATTTGGGGCGCAGAGTATAAGTGAGCGAAGTGTCAAGTCATTTGGTGTAGAACTGTAGCATGAGCGGCAGAAGTTGCTCATTGCCTAATAGATATAAGATAAATCACCACTTAGATTCATTAAAACGAGGAGAACTTGTGCAAATTATAAACCTCTGCAAATGATCGAAAAGGTTACCAATGATAAAAGGGTAAGGGGTATAAATATTTCCCCCCCGATAGCTCTACAAATAGATCACTGGGATATGTTGTCAACCGTGGCTTTGAAACGAGACCATGTTTTTAGGAAAGCAAGTAACAATATGCCAGTTAGAACATTATTTACTACTTCTACCATCGCGTCTCTCAAAGGATGTGGTTGCTATTCGATATACCACTTTCACCAGTAGATACTACAACATACTTGAACCTTATACAAAGTCTCAGCCACAGCATGACCACATCGCCATAGACAACCAACTTCGATATATCACAAGTACCCCCCCAAAAAACTGCTAGAAACCACCGATTCTCTATTAGACTAAGAAATATGTTAGTGTAGAGTTAGAAAGGATCGGCTTAGTTCCGAGGGGTTGAGGTCTCCTAAGAGGGAATCTTATAAAGCAAAAGTGGTGTTTTTGATTAGTAGTCATCCCTTCTTAGATGAGGGCGCCATCAACTTCCTACTACACACTAAGGAGTATCTCTCAGTTGGTCTTTGGGACCAGCGCGGGAAACTCGAGCCTTGTTTCACGCAGGATCCATGCTTGTGTGTCTTAATGACACGAGACATGCCGTACTTCCGGAGTGTTAAAAAGAAAGGAATTCTCTCAATTTAGAGCCGTTGTTAGTTCTAAGCATATAATGCTATCTCGGGCTTATACTTTTGTAAAGCCAACATGGCCCAACTCCGGCCGTTCATTCAGGCATCCGCCGGATACCTTGTTCCCACTGCCTTACTCGCAGCCAACCTCGCTGCCTACTTGAACAAAGATGAAGTCAAGCCTTATGACATTCTTGGTCTTAATGTCCTTGCCAGCCTCTATCTACTCTACACCTACTTCAGAAGCGATCGAAACTCGCAGAATGCCCGACGCAGTAGCGCTGTATCATCTTGAAGATTTTACTACCATGCACAAGGACTCCGCAATCGAGAAGCGGAGGAACGTTAGGGTTGGTTGAGCTCTACTGTTGACATGTACTATAATTCTGACAGCTACACAGGTTTGCGAAAGGATCCTGAGTGCTGGCGCGTCATGTGTTGTTATTGGGAATTTTATCAAGGTAAGGAATCCTTATACCGTGTCAGCGTCATTCTAATGTTCTTCGTCAAGGGAGCTGTCCTTCAAATCAGTAAGTAGTACCTAAATAGTGACTTGGTATAAATCGTGGGTTAACAAAGCCTTCAGGCTCTTCCATCAAGTAAGGTATGCTTCGAAAACGAAGACTTGCTCCACTTTCACTGGATAAACCGGTCCGAACAAGGAACTCTTCTACCGCTATCGTGTAAGTGAAAGTAAACCTTGCTATTTTGTCGCCCGTTTACTGTCAGAATAAGTGCTAAAACATGATTTGCAGGCTGTAGGTGAGCATCGCGATACGATTGCGGAACAGGAAACTATTGCTGGTGCAATCGAGCATCACATCAAGAAGCAGGGGACCAAGGTCTGCCGTACCGAGTGTCTAGACGGGTACCTTGCCATCGGACCAACAAAGGCATTTGACCACAGGGCATACTGTGGACCAGGTATTAGCTTTGGAAAGTGCGATTCAGGAGGCAAGGGCGACCTTCATTAGCCTGACCAAGGGCGTCGGCTGGATATTAAGTACTGCTATCTTAAGAGCACCCAACGTCTACTCGTATGCCTAGGTATTTCAAGATCTGTTTGGTTTGGATGGGGGTCGGGACCGATGTATGTCGAGTGCAGCAGGTAGACCTAGATACTAGGCAGACGGTTTCATTATTCTCTATGATAGGCAGCAGAGTCAAATTTATCTTAAGGGTTCTACCTCCGTGGACCACAAGACCTACCGTTATATCGAAACTACTACTTGCGTTTAACACTCACTACCACAGCATAACAATACTTACTTATCAACAGGTATTTATAGAGCTTGTATCAATAGCAGTTTTACACATACTGTTATCTGGCCAATAAGTAAGCCGCATGCTTCAACCATTTCTTAGCAAACCTCATCAACAATTCGTGATTTCATGTTGAGAGGTATAAAGGTGAAAGAAGGGAAGTGTTCCCTTTCACCCTTCCCTGCTAACTAATAAAGTCCTCACCTCGGTCAAGGCCAATCGGTGGGGTACATGGCGGGGCTCACCTCGGTGAGACTACCTCCATATTTTTTTTACATTTTCCAAGTCACTTTTTCTGTTTAGCTTCCTCAACAGCACAATCATGTCTCGGGGAACGGTCCAGCCCAATTCATGGGTAGCCCTACGGCTTCCCAATGATAGCATAAAAGTGGTACAGGTGTTGCCCAACACGTGAGTTCTCAATGGCATCAACATGACAATTCGCATCGCTAACCTTCCTTGTAGAACAATTTCACTGGGCAAATACGGCTCGTTCCCGACGAATTTGATCATCGATCGGCCTACACACCTCACGTACGAAGTTCAAGACAGGCGCGAGGGCGAGAACTTTGCGCGCCTACGTGTCGTCCCTGCAAAGGAACTTAATGCTGATATTTTGGCCGAAACGAGCGACGAGTCTGCTGAGTCTGCTGAGGGCGATGATGTGATTACCGCTGCAGAGGGCGAGGAGATGACGCTTGTTGATGAGAGTGGCAAGGTTGTCATTCGTTCGAATCGCGAGATTATCGATGACTCGGCGCGCCAGACATTGACTACAGAAGAGATTGAGGAGCTCAAGCGCAAGGGTGCCTCAGCTGGCAAGGAGCTGATCGCGAAGCTTTTGCTGTCGCATACGGCCATTGAACAGAAGACAGCTTATTCTCTGGCGAAATACAAGCTCCTCAAGACGAGAAAGTATATCCGACGGTTTACTCTTTATCCTTTGGATGTTCCCATGCTGGGCCAGTGGCTTCTTGAAGATCGTGACGCCTCCAAGATTCTGGATATGCGCCAGGAGATGATGGCCTTGGTAGGATGCTGGGCGGATGTTCATTATGGTGGCGTGCCGCGCGAAGATGCTTCGGGGCCGCAGGGTGGCAGATGGCTGGTTGTGGATGATACGGGTGGCTTGTTAGTTGCTGCTATGGCAGAACGAATGGACATTCTTCACCAAAAGCCCGAAGAGGAGGAAAAGGCCGAAACGGTGGACGACAAGACGCACGACAATGGAGAGAGCGCGGTGCCGAGTGCGACAGAATCTGCGGCACCAGCAGAGGCCTCAAACCCTTCAGAAACCACATCAGAACAAGTCGAGGGTCCCTCATCACCAATTGCGCAAAAGAAGCAGTACAAGAAGCGCCCACCACGAAGAAGCGACTTCGACGTCCCTTATGTCTCCAAAAACACCCTCACCCTCATCCATGGCCAGACTCAACCGAACCTCGCGCTCCTTCGTTACTTCAACTACGACAGCGCCAACCCCAATCCTCCCTACCCTTACCATCCTCTTGTCACGAACCTCATGCCCATCACATGGCTGCAACTTCTCTCACCTGAAGATGATGACTCATACAACAACAAGCCTCCCGAAGTCTCGTCCGAGGTACTGGCTTCATGGAAGACTAATAGACGCGGAAACTGGCACCGCAAGAGACGCCGTTGGGCTCGTACGAAGCATGTTGTGGACACCACCCGTGCGGGAGGCTTCTCGGGTCTCGCTGTAGCAAGCACGATGGACCCCATCTCTATCTTGAGACACACAATCCCCCTTCTCGCAGGCGGTGCACCCATCGCCATTTACTCATCAACCATCGAGCCTCTAGCCCAGCTAGCCGATTGCTACAGCGTCTCCCGCCGTGCAGCTTGGGTGTCCAACCCGCCAGAAGAGATTGAGAACAAGACGCTCGAAGAACTGGAACGTTGGGAGGGTAACGCGGAGTTTCCCTTGAACCCGACTCTTCTACTCGGCGTCACTATTCAGAGCAGCCGCGCGAGAAGGTGGCAGGTGCTTCCAGGACGTACGCATCCGTTCATGACTGCCAAAGGTGGTCCGGATGGATTTCTGCTCACGGCATGGAGAGCCATACCAGTGGAGGGTAGGATCGAGGCAAGAGGTAAATTCAAGCGAAGAAAGGTGGAAACGACGTAGTAGAACAACAGAATTAGATCTGGCTGTATAAGTTGGGTTTATACGCGGTATGTATGAGGATGACGCTCGTAAAATTTTGTATAGTCAAGGTAGTCAATATGCCACACCATGATACCCCTGGCATGCCGCGCCAACTCCATTCCTCTGCAGCCATTCTAAATTCATCAAAGTACAAGGCGGCAAGAAGTGCATATGCGAGAAATCATCGTGTTATGTTTTCCTTATACAACCCCTTATTCAGGGAGCTGGTTGATCCGCTCTAGTCATGTCTCCCTGGTATCTCCTTACAGCGACTTGCCCATAAACTTTCTCTTGGTGAAGCTCAACCACCACTTGCTCGGCTTGGACTCATCCTCGTCGTACACTCTTGCGAGTAATCGAGAAGCGAGCTCCTGTCGAACCTGCGACAGATACTGTCTAAGCTGTTCGGCCTCTTGCTTATCCCGAGGAGGCTCGTACATCTGGTCAAACGTATGTCAGTGTCCTGCATGTCGTGTAGCTTTGCCGAGAATTGGCAACATACCTGGTTAAGGGGGAATCCGGGGTCGCCGGGAATAGCAAAGTTGAGGTCCAGAGCTAGGTTCGTGACATCCTTCTGAGCCTCTCGGAGGGTGGCATTTGGCTTAATCTTGGACAGACAGTCGCTCACAAACCAGATGCCGTAGACCAAAAGACGGTCAGCGGGACCCTGGATCTCAAAGTTGCGGAAGAAGGTGTTGGCGCGGAAGAGGGTGAGGACCTCATCGAGGATATCGTAGCTCTCGCTGTCTGGGTCGGGAGCCTCGTTGGCCGGCAGAGGCGGATCGGGGAAGGGAAGAGTATAAGCAGGGCCGCGAGTCTTTGTACGGAGAGGGAGGAGAGGGACGTTTCCGATTAGACGGGGGATATTGGGGTCTGAGTTGAAGACGGAGTTGTAAGCCTATGCAATCGTTAGATCTGTGAACAGCAATGACGGAGATTCAATGCATTGAATAGCTTCCGATTGAACTTACCGGCATCTTGAAGAGCTATAGGATTGCTCAGTAAAGATAGGGCTGTATTCTATGTGTAGTTGGTGATATACGGCACAAAGGGGAGGAGATGCGACTCGTCACTGGCGGGGCTCCAAGCAAGTAAGGTAGCTCCCACGAAGCTGTCGTCAATGGTGTGGGGCAACGAGGCTGGCCAGAATCTTGATGCCTTACACCGACAACAGTCTCAGGAATCAGGCCACACAAATCACCTCTGTGGCGCAGATCAGTATTCCACATCACATCTCCACATTTCCTCGACTCATCCTCCGTTTCGTGGCTGCCTGTCATGTTCACGTGAGTTCGCATCCTTGTCGCGCATAGGTAGGCAGTAACATGTGGCGACGCGCCCCGCGGCGCAGTTTTTCACAATGAATCAGAGTGAAGAAAAAAGCCAGCCAGCCTAGTGTAAGGGCTTAGAGACGCCCACTGAAAACAGCAACGACGCGTGCTTTTTCCCTCCTACATCCGCATCTCCCTTTCATCTCACCTCATTTCCTTCCATCCAAAGTGCAAAAATAATCATCGTGGTCCGAACTTTCGTCTGCACGGTTTTTTCTTTTTATTGCCAATCATCCAGGGGAGAAAGAAGGGCGGCACATCATTGCCCCCTTTTTTGCTTTTTTCCGTTTTTTTATTGTCAAGCCCTCTTTTAGCAAGGGCGGGCGGATTTTCATACGCTCGAGCCATCCCCACTAGTGGCTGCTCGTCATTGTTACGGGGCGGCAGCAGGGAATCCAAACGCTATTTGGCGCGTCGCGGGAAACGAGATTCACATTCGGTTTCAGGCAACGAATGGACAAAGACTCATCGACTAAGAAGGGGCCTATCCGGTCCGTACTTGTATTTGAGTGAGTCGCCTATTTCTTTCTATTCCTGCTTGCCTCCATACACCAAACAATATCCATTTGTTTACTAACACCTTCGCGATAGTCATCGCAACTTCATCACTCGTCTGCGCAATCTGGTAGACATGGCGACGTCCCGAAAGGAAGCGCCTGCGACCTTGTCGCGTGGCGACTCATCTTCAACAATTTCCGATCCGATACCATGCACGACACAGGCATCCGTTATCTCACCCCGAAGACGACTCGTCCGTCCTTTTTATCAACCAGAGAGAGACTCTCTCTATGATGTGTTTCATCAGCACGCCGGCACTTCACTCTTTGTGCGACCTATCTGCTGGACTGATCTACATGCGCAGCTTCTTGGGGCTCGATGGCAAGAACTCCCTCCATGCGACACGCCTCAGCCCAGCTTCTCACCTGGAACACCACCTTCGAACGGTCACTTGAACCCATCAAAGAGCATCATCTCGCTCAGCAACGCGCTGTCTCAGATTCTACTTCCTGATGCGACACATCCTATCCTTTGCTCGAACGCGGTCAAGTCTATTTTGACGACTCTCTGGCCCGAGCCTTTCAGCAAGCCGCAGTATCTGCCTGAATTACACCTCTACTTTGGTGGACGAGTCTATCGCGATGTAGTCCGCGCGCAATTGATGTGGAATTTCCCCAGCGATGAATCCAAGTCGACATACTCTTCCTTCAAGTCGATATCAACCCGCCCTGCCGATTCCTTCAACCCATCCACTCAGTCAACTCCTCCAAGCCGCGCTAATCTTCCCATGGTCTGCTACATTGGCAAGAACCAACTTGCCTCGATCCGCAGCAATCTATTTCGCGTTGCACCAGGTCCTGGCCGAACTTGGAACGAACCTGTTTACCGTCTGCAGCAGCTACGCGCACGACTGCTAGTACCCGCCAACTCTGATCGTGATGCACACTTTGTGGGAGTTTTCCTGGGCATGGCTCAAAAGCACTTTTACCCTGCTCCACCTCCCACCTTGAGGCGAGAGGCTCGAATGTCGAACAAGAAGGGTATTCCTCCTTGCCCCGCCTTCCACGATCTTACACTGCGCATCATTACTCATGACACGGACACATCCGAGTTTCTGGTCTACACTGGACACATCACCAAAGAATTCTTGGAAAAGTTTCACGACCCATTCAAGGCGCCTGCGGGCGGTGATGATTCAACTGCATCTGGCATCAAGATTGAATTCACGCGTGTTCCAATATGGCCCATCCTTGGCTTGCGAGAGAGACTTGGAAAGGCACTTGGCCAAGATGTTGTTGGCCAATTTGATCCTACCGAGATTGAAACGTGGGAGACGGACACAGAACAGAAGGGAGGCAGCAAGCGCAAGCGAGAGGCCCTCTCGGAGGTTCTTAACAGCAGTTTCGACGAGGATTCCGATGACGAACCTAGAATGTCTGCAAAGAAACGGTGCCTGGATGAGGGTGCCAAGGTGGGAGTGGTAATGTAAGATTCTCTATCTGAGGCAATTCTGCCAAGATGGCCCGGGGAGAAAACCTACGGGTTCACGAAGAAACGCGATGCATGAGGGTTCATGGTTTTCTACATTGGGGTGCATGAGTTACAGAGGGGTTTCGCATAAGACTTTTGCCTCAAGGCACATACATGCATTGGGATACAATGGCAGGGGGAACAGGAATGGCAACGGCGCGAAGGCGATATGGATATTGTTTTACGGTATGGCTGATGACAGCCTGGTTTTATTGAAATGGAATTGGTACATGGATTGCATATGTCAGCCGGGGAAGGGTTTATGTTTGTGTTTGTGTATATGCATATTATGGAGGCTCGACATTGGCATGTTATGAAGTTCAAGCAGAGGGAAGAAGTATATCGTTCAAAGACGCTTCTCATACCAACAAGAGGTTATAGATTCTTGATTGTTTCGCCATTTGACTTGAGCTTGAGTATGTGACTGATGTTTAGTGAGACTATTATCCAAGACATCACGATCGCGGAGGAAGGGAAGAAAGTCAAGTTCGTACTAGGATGTTGACAATCCCTGTCTACCGAGAATCTATCTTGATAACCCCGCACTATTGGAAAGCCCGAGAGCCCGACAGTTTGTTCATCAAGATGCATCCCGGTCCAGATTATCAATCGCACATGTGGTAGTTCGTGATGAAGTTGCGCATCTTCGACGTCGACAGACTATACCGGTCCGCTATTTGACTTCAAAGACTGGTTCTTAGCAGCTAGATACTATGCGTCCACACCATCCCCCAAACTAAACACCAACATGGTGAAGTGGTTTCCAAATCTGGTTGCAACACACTCGGGAGATGGCTCCGAGTTGAAGCTAAAAACAAGGATATATTCACGCTACGAGGAGAAATACGCGCTCTTGGGCCTATGGGAGAGGGGTAAAGGTTGCTGTGTTTGTATTAGTTGAGGTGAGGCTTCCTTTCGAGAAGGGAAAGGATAGTCTTTGGGATGGAGTAGCTGGACAGGCATTGTGAAGAAAGGATTGCATTTGAGAAAGTCGGTATGTCGGAAGTTCAGTGAGTAGGATTCGTGACTTTTGCTACTATTGGAATAGCATGGTTGATTTTACTTTGCTCGCCTATGTTTATAAGTCTAAATTGAAACGAAACATTGTATGTTGGAACAGATCAATTAAACGGAGTGAAACGCTGAATATTTGACATCTCGAGTAAGATGACGTTATGAATTGATATCCTTGACCTTGACCTTGACCTTGTCCAACGCAATGCCTTACCAGGCAAATATGGTAGTTTTCGGCATTTACAGCACATGTCACAGTCACAACGGCAGGTTTGCGTGATAAATGGATAATGCTGGGGAACTTCCCCACGTTTTGCTACCCTGAGCCCTTTGCCTGGGTCGTCTCTTTTCCCCAGAAGTAAGATTGGGTTGGGTTCGTGCTGAAAAAAAAGTGATAATCGCTACTTTGTTAGGAAGCAGGAAGGTTCGAACTACCCATCGTTGGTTCCTACCCCTTCGTTTACCGTATTCTTTTACACTTTTATTTTATTTTATTTTGTTTTATTTAATTCAATTCTTATTGGTAAATAAAGCAAGTGCTATTATTGCCATCAGGCTCGGTTAGTAGGCAGGTAGGTAGGTAGTTACTAACTTTCTGTGCAACACAATCAAATCTCCCGTCCATCAGCGGATCAAAAACTTGGAACCATCCACCAACCACATCACACACACCTTTTCTTCCTTTCTAATGTGCCCAGGTCTGGCCTGTAGCCTGTCACCTCAAAAAGTCCAGCTGATCGTCAATCATTTGCTATACTCCGCTCATCCTCCGCCCATCCCAGTATGCCCATCCAACGAGTCAATGTCGTTTCCCTCCCTCCATGATGGTTACTTGAGTGCCCTCTCCGCCTCACCTAAGCTCGGCGCCTCTCGAAGCTGAAGCTATGCCTCGGGATATTTTTGATATAAACCAGGGAGATGCTGTGTTATCAACAAAGTCTTTTTCATGTGCTCCAGCATTCCCCCTCCAACATCAAGCCCATCGTCCCGGTCTACCCCGTGGGGAAGCTGCTTGTCGACTGCGGAGCCTGATGGGCTTTCGGATCTGAAGCTTGTTTGGGTGCTACTACCCCGTCTTGGTCTCGAAGACCTTGTCCTCGACGCGGTGATGGCTTCCTATTTCGAGCTTCACGTTGTGGGGTTACTTCAGATGGTTCACTTACATCGCGAGCGGTGATCAGAGTCTGTGCCGAGCTAGGAGCGGAAGCATAGACAATATGGTTCGACGAGTTTAGCTATCGACACCAGGATTCGAGAGTAGGCTCTGGCTTTTGAACTTAAATTGAGACTGTCTCCCATCTGTTGACATATATGTCTCAGTGCTGTTGGGTTCATAGCGAGTCTCGCCAACGACCTATTCATACAAGGTCTTATTGTCCGCTCTCTTCTTCCGAACTTGAGAAGATTTCTTGGCTCTCTCATCACTCTTGCTGAGCTCAGATATCTTGTTTCAATCTCAGCAACATGAAGTTGAGCTTCTTTACAACACTGAGCCTTGTTGCTCATGCCTTGGCTGCTCCTGCTGCTGCTCCTCTGGCAGAACCTATCCCAGATGGCACTCTCCAGGAACGTGCCGAGAAGGTCACCGTTGCTGTTCCTTCTGGCACTGTCATCGGTTCTAAGGTTCTCAAAGTGGAATCCTTCAAAGGCATTCCGTTTGCTGATCCACCAACTGGGTCTCTGCGCTTGAAACCTCCTAAGAAGCTTTCTACTTCTTTGGGAACATTCGATGCTTCAGGACCTGTCGGCCCTAGCTGTCCTCAGATGTTCATCTCTACAGATGCTGGAGATGTCATTTCGGAATTCCTCTCAGACTTCTTAGCCATCCCCTTTCTTCAAACCATCACGGGCCAGGAAGACTGCTTGACCATCAATGTGCAACGACCCGCTGGTACCAAGGCTGGGGACAAGTTGCCTGTTCTTTTCTGGATCTTTGGTGGCGGTTTCCAGCTCGGTTCAAATGCCATGTATGATGGTACTAGCTTGCTGGGTACCGCTATCGACCAGAAACAACCCTTCATATTTGTCGCTGTCAACTATCGCGTTGCCGGCTTCGGTTTCATGCCTGGAAAAGAGATTCTTGAGGATGGCAGTGCAAACCTGGGACTCTTGGACCAACGTATGGGACTCGAATGGGTCGCCGATAACATTGCGTCCTTTGGTGGTGATCCTGAAAAGGTCACCATATGGGGTGAATCCGCCGGTGCCATCTCCGTTCTTAACCAGATGGTTCTCTATGGAGGCGATGCCACCTACAAGAGCAAGCCTCTGTTCCGCGGTGCGATCATGAACTCGGGCAGCATTGTCCCTGCTGGGCCTGTAGATGGTGCCAAGGGACAGGCTATCTACGATACTGTTGTCAAGAATGCCGGCTGCTCTGGCTCTTCTGACACTCTTGATTGTCTGCGAAAGTTGGACTATGACAAGTTCCTCGAGGCTGCCAATTCAGTCCCGGGGCTTCTCTCATACAACTCACTGGCCCTCTCTTACCTCCCTCGACCAGACGGCAAAGTTCTCCCGGATAGCCCTGACGTTCTCATCGAAACAGGCCGTTATTACGCCGTGCCCATGATCAACGGCAACCAAGAAGATGAGGGTACGCTCTTCGCTCTCTTCCAGCCTAACCTCACAAAAGCGGCAGACTTTGTCGACTACCTTCAGAAGCTCTACTTCAGCGATGCCACCAAGGCTGAGCTCACTCAACTCGTCAACTCATACTCGCCGCTCCTCAGCGCCGGCAGTCCCTTCCGCACTGGTATCCTCAACGAAGTCTTCCCAGGCTTCAAGCGCCGCGCCGCCATCTTTGGCGATCTCGTCTTCACCCTCACCCGCCGTGTCTTCCTCACCGCAGCCAACAGTGCCAACCCCAGCGTCCCCTCGTGGTCCTACCTCGCAAGCTACGACTACGGCACCCCAATCCTGGGCACGCTTCACGGCTCCGACCTGCTGCAGGTCTTCTTTGGTATATGGCCCAACAATGCCATGAGGAGTATCAGAACCTACTACTTCAACTTTGTGCTCAACCTCGATCCCAACAAGGGCATCACGACCTATGCGAAGTGGCCGCAGTGGAAGGACAATAAGAAGCTCATGTGGTTCAAGACGGCCAACGGGAATGATCTGCTGGATGATAATTTTAGGCAGGACTCGTATAACTGGATAACAAGCAATGTGGATGTTTTGCGGGTGTAGTCAAGCTGAAATAGGGAATTGGTATTAGTGTTATGAATTTACGAGCGCATGAGTTGATTGCACTGCACATCTCCAGGTCCTGGCTGTAATCTCTTAAATTTTATTACCATGTGAAATTGTGATTACATATCATCCAGGTTGCCTCCCAGTAACTGAATAAACTTCACAATTGCACTAGAGACAGACCATATGGCTGGTATTTACTTGTTGATTTCAAATTCTCATTGGCACGACGTCTTTTAACATCATGCTCCATTATCCCATATACATCCCTCCATATTATAATTTACAAAGTCACAGGTAGCCGTGAGCGCCGAGCCACTCCTTGAGCACGGCGGCGTCACGCTGCTTGTACGCAGCGCGTCCCCTGATCTTGTCCTTGACGGTACCAAGGGTACGATCGAAGCTCTTGGTATCCTTGTCGGCCATGAACTTCTCAATGTCGTCGACGTAGGAAGTGTCGGTGAAGCGGCTCAAGCTGATGTTGATGTAGCGGTCGACGACGACGGGGTTGCCGAGCTTGGCGATGACGGCGTCCCAGTTCTTCTTCATGAAGTCCCACTGGAGAGGACGACCGATGACGTTGGCGGAGACGGAGGCGCCCAGGACGTGCATGTCACCAGATGGGACGGCGTTCTGGGGAGGGGACTGGTTGAAGTTGAAGGGGAGGATCTCCTTGTTGATGATGTCGGCGTCCTTGACGGTGCCGAGAACGCTGAGAGAGAAAAGCTTGCCGTCGACGGACTTGGTGTTGAACCACTCCTTCTTGAGAATCTCGACGGTGCGGGCGGGCTCCTTAATGATGGCGGCGCGCCAGACGGCAGTACGGAGAGGAGGAGGGATGGGGTTGGCCTCGGGGTCCTCGACCCAGGCGTTGAATCGCTTCAGGGCCTCCTCGGTGGTGCTGTTGACGTTAGTATAATAGCTTCAAGGAATTCGTGAGAACTTACGCAGCATGACCGCTGGCAACGGCGTTACCAATGAGCTCCTTTCGAAGAATACCGGTGAGGTAGTCCTCGCCCTCAGGGAACTCCCAGCCAATCTCATTGACCTTGTCGTTGATGAGCTTGAGGGTGAAGTTGTCGAGACCCTTCTTGATGGTCTCATCCTCGCCAAAGACAGACTTGACACCGGCAATAGAGTCAAGGACCTGGCGCCAGACCAGAGTGTGAGTCTCCTTGCCGAATCCCTCAAGGAAGGTCAGCAGGGCAGGGGTGGTACCGTTGCCGGCGAAGGCCAGATCGGCTGTCGAGCCGATGATGGAAATCTTGTCCTCGGTGCTGAGCTTGTCGAGCTGGCTGCTCAGCTTGGCAAGTCGCTCAGGGGGGTAGTTGACACGGAAGAAACCGGTGGCACCGCTGTTGAGCTTGTAAAAGTCTTCATCGATGTCACGGATAGTGTCCTCCTTGGTGTTCAAAGCCAGGGAAGAGATACCAGCCTCTCCCTTCTTGCCCTCAAGACCGAGGGGCACCCACCAGGTGGTGGTGTCATCCTCGGGCTTGACATCGCCAGTCGAGAGGAAACGAGACTGCTTGATGGAAATCTGGCCAGGCTCCTCGGCAACCGTCACAACGGGGTGACCAATCTTGGAGATCCAGGGGTGCATGAGCTTATCAACATCCTGGCCTGAAGCCTCGCTGAGAGCCTGCCACAAAGCAGTTGTCTTGGCGTTGCCGTATGCGTGAGCCTTGAGGTAGTTGGAAACACCCTTGAGGAAGGTTTCGGTACCCAGGTGGTTGGCAAGCATGCGGATCGCGGAGCAGCCCTTGAGGTAGCTGATGGAGTCGAAAATCTGGTTGATGTCAAGGGCGTCGCGGACGGGAACGTGGATTGGGTGGCTGGCTCGGATACCATCCAGGCGGAAAGCAGCCTCCATACCCTCGTTGACGAACTGGGCCCAGACCTGCCAGTCAGGGTGCAGGTGGTCGACAGCGTGCCAGCCAACCCAGGTAGCAAAGCCCTCGTTGAGCCAGAGCTCGTCCCACCAGTCCATGGTGACAAGGTTACCGAACCACTGGTGAGCCAGCTCGTGAGCGACGACGTAAGCGACAGAGTTCTTGAAGCGGGGGTCAGAGGTCTTCTCGTCGTAGAGAACCTGGGTAGTACGGTAGGTAACAAGACCCCAGTTCTCCATGGCACCGTGAGTGAACTCGTGGACAGCAATCAAGTCGGACTTGGGGAGAGGGTAGTCAATGTCGAAAATCTCGGAGAAGAAGTCGATGATCTTGGGGGCGTGCTGAAGAGCCCACTGACCCTGCTCCTTGAGACCACGGGTAGTGTAGACACGGACGGGGATCTGCTTTCCGTTGTACTTTCGGTCAGTGAAGGCCTCGATGTACTCAAAGTCACCAACAGCCCAGGCAAGAAGGTATGTGCTCATGACGGGTGAGGTCTCGAAGGAAACAATCTGCCAGCCGTCCTTGGATGATCGAGTCTCCTTGACGGGCATGTTGCTCAGGGCGACCTGATCGGCAGGAATCTCGATGTCGAAGTCGAAAGTGGCCTTGAGGTTGGGCTCATCGAAGCAGGGGAATGCTCGGCGAGCATCACAAGCCTCAAACTGGGTGCTGAGCATGTAGTGCCACTCCTCATCGTGTGGGACAGAGGCAGCAGGTGTCTCGGTTGGCTTGTACTTGCTGCGGTAGAAACCGGCCATCTCGTTGTTCATGATACCCTCGAATTCGATGGTGATAGCAGCCTTGGAGGCGGCAGGCAGTTCCTCATCGAAAACGATGGTAGATCGCTGGGACTTTTCGTCATAGTTGATGGTAGTAGACTCGAACGACTTGGAATCGATAGTAACCTTGGCCTTGAATAGCTTGAGATCGAGAGTGTTGACAATGACTTCCTTAGTAGGCTTGGTAATTTCGGCGTCGATGCTAAAACAGCGTAAGACTAGATGCTGACGGAATGACTTGGGTCATGAGGGGCAACGTACGTAACAGTGCCCTTGTAGGTCCAGTTGGTGAACTCGAGGTCCCTCAAGGACAGAGTGTAGTGGTTAGGCTTGACATAGTCGGGGAGGACGTCGCGGTCAGTCATGTTGAGATTGCGAGCGAGGCGAGCTTGGTGAGAACAGAATCGAGGAGAGGGTATCTGGCTGAGAAGACTGCTCGAGTAATTGCGGTTAGCAGACGATCGAAGCTATAGCTTTTGAAGCTTAGCAACAGCTCGAGGATGTTGAACTGTATCTCGGAGAAGGGTATCGTATTGAAGAATGAAGGGATGGTGAGTAAAGGAGAAGAAGGAAGTGGGAGAGAGAATATGTAAAGAGATAAGAATGAATTTGCAGCTGGATATCAGTAGATAATGTTGGCAAGGAAGTGGGAGGTGCTATGGGAGCTGATGATGGCGGGCGGGACCTGAGGGTGCTCCACCGCGGGGTTCGTTCCAGTCCAGGGCAACCACCAACAGTAACAGGCACAGTCGCCGCCTTTGCCGGGTCTGTTCTGGATGTGATGTGATGAGGGGTAATCATGGCAAAAAGTCCCATCTAAGATGGCAGGTGAATCAGGAAGGGAAGTGATCATGTAATGGATATGCAACAGCCAGCCAAATGACAGTGAGGCGACACATTATATAAGAAAATGTGGCTAAGAGGAGCGTGACAACATGTACTTGTGAATGGAACAAGGACGTAAGAAAAGGTCGTCAAATCTCACCTTCGTACACCGATCGGTACCAGCGTCGATGTAGACGGACTCGCATAACGGCGGCCTCGGTTCAAAGGCGAAGACAGGATAGGATATGAAGAGGATCCAAATGAAGCGAAACTTCGGAAACAATTGCCATGAGCACTCTGCAATATCCAAGCAGGTGGACCTCGAAGCATCGAAGACAATCCGACTGTCATCAGCGGGTTACTGCTCCACTGGCGTTGAGCCAGGTGCAAAAGGCCCTTTGAAGATGCCATTGTGGTCTGGCGGCTCCCGGGGGGCCCTTATTCAGGAGTTCACGGCCGTTAGGGAGAGAAAGAAAGAAAATTCTTCCAAAAAGATACGAGGAAGGAAGAAGAAAAAAGTTGAGGTTGCTCAGACGATGTGAGAGATCCCCATCGGAGGCACTTTTGTAGTGTCCTTTTTTCTTTTGCTCTGTCCTCGACTTCCTTCTCTTTTGTCTTCCTCTCTTTTGGATTGTAATAGGTTGAATATATTTTTTTTTCCCTCACGGGTCATCGAATTGAGGCTCAAGATTGGCTACAAGTGGGAAGCCTCACGTTGTACGGACAAGCGAGATGAAGAGTGGTCCGTGTGCATTGGGTTACGAGACTGTCTTCGGGCACGGTATGTCATGACATGAAATGGGTGGTCATGAGTTTTGGTACCGGGATTTGGAAGTATGAATATTGTTCTTTTACTGGGCTATACAGGAGTTATTGTTCGATGTTCTAAAATTCAAGTTGAACTTTGAGGCTGAGATGTACTCGCATCTACAAGCATGCACATTTAACCATCCATGATAGACAGTCCAGCCGGTGTATGTATGTCTACCCTTTGGCATGTCCCAGTTGGACACTCATCAAGCCATGCCATTGCTGCTTCACTGTTTCTTGACAATGTTCAAATCGATGTGTCATTCGATTGGCTTTTACAAATTTTTGAGAAGCAGTACAACATTTATTGCGCCAGCAGCCTTTGATACTCAGACATGAAATCTTCTTCACAAGTTGATCATGACTAACCACTATTCCATCACATATATAATCAATTTTAGCAGGTCACCTGACATCGAACTCACTACACCAGATGCCCAACATCTGGCAATCTTCCGTAGTATAGTGGTCAGTATGCAAGCTTGTCACGCTTGAGACCCGGGTTCAATTCCCGGCGGGAGAGTCGCCTCATGTGGTAACACATGTTTCTTTTTTGTCCTTTCAACCTCTCCTCAACCTCCTTTTTTTCTTTCCTGTCGCATCATCTCACCCCGTTATAAGCGACTTGTGCTTGACACTGGCCATCGAATCCTCTCACTACAGTGGTTGTTCAACAATCACCCCATCTTCCGTAGTATAGTGGTCAGTATGCAAGCTTGTCAATAGACAATTCGCTTGAGACCCGGGTTCAATTCCCGGCGGGAGAGACGCCAGATGAGTTTACAACTTGTCCAAGATTGAATATTTTTGTTGTTTCGATTTGTTTTGGCCGATCTGGAACAACAGAAGCTGGGGATGGTTGTCAAATGTCGATCTTTTTGCGGGTAGACGTTGGATCAACCAGATTGTGGGAAAAGTCGATCGGCAGTTAGAAGAGATCAACGCTCTGTTTTGGATTGTCGTTTATAGTGACTAGAAAGTGTTGATATTGCTCAAGAGTAATTCATCATGCAATGGTATAAACTGTCATCCTTTAATTTGAAGTTGAGAATGTCGCGAAACGTTGTCAGACAGCGCCTCGTCCGTGCATTTCAATGCGCGTTAAAGTGTTGGCTCCCTCGACACATCGATCCCGGAGAGAAAGAAAACCACCACTTCCCGCTGTGGGGCCAAAAGTTTAAAACGAATAGATTCTCTCGTGGCTCTGGACGCCGGTCTAGCTTTTCGAGGACACCGAAAGCGTCTACCGGTATTTATTGCAATTGATTTTTTTTTTTTTTTCTAATATTGAAACTTTTCAAATCGTTGCCTTGGCGAATATCAATAGGACATGTGAATTCTTCTCCGACTACTGTATATCTCTATATTCCATGCATCTCCATATCTCTCTAATTAATGCTTTCTTGGCTGTCAGCACCAAATCCTGTTATGCACACTGCCATTTACTCGGACCATTTTTCTGCAACCCCCTGACATCGGCACCAAAGGAAAAAACAATGACGACGCCCAGTGAGCCCACGCAAGACTGATTCCCACATTGGGGTTAGCGCACTTACGGTGAGATGAAGGAACAAGCCGTTGGTTTGAAGGTTACGTGTGCAGTTTGTTTATTCTCGTTGGCGAAGAAATAAAAGTAATAAGAGAAAAAAGTTTGCAAATGCTGTACAGATACAGTACCGGCCTCAACGAAATTCAGGGCGGATGACGCGGGTTGTAACCACAAAGGTGCTTTTTTTTTTTAGTGTACATGAATAGTTTGCGAAGCTGAATAGATAAGAGGCGCGAGTGTTATCCCATCACTGTCAGCTCAGCACAGAACTACAAATGGTTCCGTGTATCCACGGATCTTGGACATGATACTGGCTTTACAAAGTCCTCCCCCTTGTTTCTGAACCCCATCCTTGTGCATAGCCAAGCAAAATCCCATCGCATCGCTAAATTAATTGCCCAGCTCTTCAGTCAGTATTACACGTATCACACGTTGTACACGTTACATACCAAGCAAGGCCTTTTCATATCATGGAACCTGCCCTGGCCCTGCCCTGCCATACCCCATAACCGCAGGTACCCACTTCTCCCTATGTCTCTCTTCCTGTCCAGTGCCCACTGTCCACTGCCTCTGTCTCTCATCCCTGTTGTGTGTCTTCCGCTGGGCTGGGCTGGGCTGGGCTAGGCTAAGGGGGCTCTACTGGACTTACCCGTCCATGCTAGGCAAGGAGGCGCGTGCCTCTTGATCCACCACTAACGCCCCCCCCCCCATTTACTTGCACTGACTTGCGTCTTCCTTAACATTATCCCACTGAGTCTCCCACATTCCCGTCATCATACTTCTTGACCAAACACCCTCCTCCTTGTCCCTATTTTTTTCTTCTTGTTTTGTTTGTAGTTCGTTTATTAATTATTCCCCTCTATCTTTAACAACTCTGATTATCCATCGCACTGTATTGTTATACATTTCACGAGATACCCAAAACTCATAGAAGGGCTTTGTCTTTACTCCTGAAACCTACATCATTCTTCGATTTGCAACTTTCTACCCCCTCCATACCTATCTCACCGTCAGTATTCATCTTGGTAACGACACGCGACATCCGGGAATCCGATCTAGTTCGACTTGATTCACTCTCCCTTTTCTCCTCGATTGCAACGTCTCTCTTCGACCTATAGCCGCCGCTTATTTACTTCGCGATTCCACTTGCGATTGATCTTCCTCACCCATTTCATTCCCCCCCGCATATTCACCTTCGCTCTTCATATCTTAGCAGCCATGCGCTCAGTCAAAGCGCTCCTTCTATGGGGCCTTGCCTCGTTGTCAACCACAGCTCTCGCCTCCCCGTCCAAACCTCGCGCTCTCGACGGCAACTCTGGTTCCGAAGCGAAGCGAGCAGATAAACCAAAGACACCAAAATATTTCCGCGAGGCTGGTTACAACCTCGAACTTGGTCACTATGATCACCGTTACTTCAAGGACAAGATTCCTTATGAAGAGCACCGCTTCGTTCTCCGCGACCTGATCCGAAGCTACCTCTCTTCCATGAACATCTTTGGCGTAGAGACATGGATCGCTCACGGTACCCTCCTCGGTTGGTGGTGGAACGGACGCATCATGCCGTGGGACTACGATCTTGACGTTCAAGTCACAAACAGCACCCTGCAGTGGATGGGAGACAACCTGAACCAGACCTTCCACGAATATAATTACACAAACCCCGACACCGGAGCCTTCATCACAAAGCAATACTTCCTTGACATCAATCCCCACCATGTCGATATCGACCGAGGCGATGGTATGAACATTATTGATGCGCGATGGATCGACATCGATAACGGCATGTTCATCGATATTACTGGTCTGCGCGAGCGAGAAGTCAACCGTCCCGGCGTTTGGAGCTGCAAGAACAAGCATCGCTACAACAGCCAAGATCTTTGGCCCATGCGCATCACTGAATTCGAGGGTGTCCGAGCTCGCATACCATTCAATTTCGAAAAGATCCTCATTGACGAGTACGACACCAAGAGCTTGGTCACAGAGGAATGGTCAGGGTATGTTGTTTTCCTCCCCGTTTCATTCTTAACCCTGCATCTACATACACAATGCGCCGGTTGCCGTTGTCCTACCCACCTCACCCACTGCACAGCACAACCCTTTTTTCGTAAAACGTACATTTTTACTAACTCTCTATCTCATGCAGACACCGTTGGATCGCCGACATCAAATCTTGGGTCAAGATGGACGAGAAAGAGGATAAGCAGCAGAAACTCGAGGCGACAGAACGCAAAAAGGCTGAGCTTAAAGCCAAGGCCCAAGGCCAGAACTAATCTCACTCGATGCATTTTCATTCGACCACGCGGTTGCTTTCATTGCCCCCGGGCTGCACAGAAAAGGGGGTTGCCCATCGCCTCATTCTCTTTCAGTGCATAATTCGCGAGCATCCTTCTCTATTTCTTGTATCATTTCTCCTTACCTCTCGGTCGTATCTTTTTTTTTTTTAAGCGTTGGATCTGGAGAGTGGCGTTGGCAGGTTTTAGACTTTTTTCCCTTGTCATCTTTCGTTTCTCTTTTATATAATGAGCTCAAGACTTTCCATTCCTGGACTTTCTTCAACGTTTAAATCTTGGGGATGCGACAACGATTACATTTGCATGTGTTTGAGGATCGAACTGGATATACCCTACAATAGGCGTGTGCAATAACTCAGAATAGAAGCACTTGGCGAGTAAGATGGTCTTTGCCATTGTTTCCAGCGTCGCTTGACTTTTTTTACTCCTGGATACATGTACTGTGACACAGTGACACCCAGCTGAGACACTCCAACTGTGGTATTCTTCGGTTCGAGTACGAAATTTCAGGAGTATTCAGCACCTGTATATGTTCAAGGCTCTTGGCTCTGCATCCACTTCTTCCACTCAACGTTCTTCTGCTTACGTCTCTCTGACCACTGTCCTAATCTCCCCCCTGCCCCAAGGTCGACGAGAGGTGCCATACTCGGTCGTCCGTGGGCGCACTGAAAAGGAAGCGCACATTTAGCAAGTCGAGAAACCAGCTCCTCACATTCGGTGTTTGTCAAGACATCGTTAAACATGATCGCGCCTGTAACCATCGTCAGTATAACATTGATTTTGGCCGCTGTGGACATACACACTTCTGCAGGCCCTTGAATGCAACATTTCGATAATTGCTGGCGGGCAGCCGTGAAAACGCGACGTTAAAGACGTCTTTGTCGACAATGTGGATCGTATGAAAGGTGTACCCTCCTGAGCTATTCTCCAGATTTCTTTGCGAAGAAGTTCGATCAGTAGTCGAGGTTCTAAGCGGCAGCGCTCCAATATGCTTGGGGGCAGATCCGTGACGACGATTTGGTTCCGTGATGGTTGACGTATTTCGTATTTGACTCCCCAGTGTTCAAAGTGGTTTCTGTGTTGTTCCAGAAGCCTACGCTCTTCTGTGGTCACTTCAAAAACCAGCGGTTTATCTAGTGCCTCGGTAACTGCCACGAGTTCGAAAGTAAGACGGTTGTGCGCAAAGTAATCTTTCATGAGCTCCTCAAGACGGCATCGTTCGTCCACTGCATGCTGATCCAGCATGACAAGTGCTGGTGTGGGTTTTCCCTGCTCCTGCGGTTCGGCGTCGGCTCTGTCGAGTGGTAGTTTGACGAGAATGAATTTTTTGTCGACCTGCGATACGACAGTTACTTCCTTGAGGGCTTGCCGAGCCACTCTTCCGCTCAGGCTCATACTTGCAGTGCCCAAGTCGATATTCGTACCCCCCCTCTTGCTATGGTGTGAGTGTGTGCATACATTATGTGTAGTGAGTTGAGGGATAGGTATCTCAGCGCCCTCAAATACTGGGTTTCGCCAAGAATCTATAACATCCTGTAGCCATTTGCTACGCCCGGCGGGTTCAATTTCTTGTCTTCGCTTTTGGGCCGTCATTTGCTGTGCGGACGATTGCCGAAGATCCCTCGGTCTATGCGATAACAAAGCGACCGTGTCGGAGGGTAGTTCCTCGCTTGTTTCGTTCTCTATTGAGGGCATGTCAAATGGTTTGCGTAAAAGCCTGCCACCCGCACCAACAAGACGCTTTGCCGGCTGCTCATCTCGAGATTCGGCGCCAGTGTCCTCATGAGTTCGCTTGCCATTCAAAGCTGTGGCTCTTCCCACTTTGATTCTGTGCCAACCATCAAACGGGTTTTCGACATTCTGACTGGCTGGACTCGATGTTTCTGCTGGCGTCACAGTCCCGGCTCTGGAACCTCCAGATGACGAGAGGCTCTGTCCTCTGGGCAGCTTTTTCGTCCGTCCTATTGATTTTGGCGTGGAAAAGACGGACTTGTCACTTGCGGATTGGACCTTGCGTGGCTTCAAATGGTGTTTTTTGAGGAACCCATAGCATGTTGCTCTGACGAGATCAACGATAGCTCCAAGCAAAGATCCGTAGTTATTAAGACGTTCCGCGCTGTCCGCTTCAGCAATTCCAGGGCCTGTTATTTTGAGATAGAATGAAGGCCATCGTTCGACGGCCTTGCGGTTCCGGGATTCTTTAGCCACAAACATTTCTGGCTGCACTGGTCTTGGTGCATTCTCCTCGGGCTCATCGACGGTTCCGAAATTTGAGTTGGCAAACGTCCTGTTGACTTCTTCGTAGAGTACGTCAGTTCCATATTCATTGATGAGGGGACGAATGCCGAGACTGATGAATTGAGCCTGGCGCGTAGCCGAGGGTTTTGTACAGATACAGCCCTTAATAATGATGGATCCAGATGATGCTGAAATTGGAACCCAGGAGTCGGCTTCGCTAGAAGCGTTAAACGCAGCCTGTGTGAGGAGTCTCATTGTTCGAGAAACAACGTCAGCTTTGTCGATTGATCGAAATCGAATCTCTTGCTGCGTATTGAGGTTCTTCAAGTAGACGTGCGTAGCCATCGGCCAAGCCAATAGTAAAGCCACGACGTTGTATACCAGCTTAGACCAATCTTTTTCTAGTGTTGATCGATCCTGCAGGCTAGGTCGTTGTTTCACCCGTACTGGCATACCCCCAAATAAATCTGCGACCGTGACACGGGTTCCATGCTGAGCTAAACTGAGCTGCTGGCTGGTGGGAGATGGGAGGTGTCTTGCTAAGACTTCTGAGTTTCGCATAATAAGAGAATTGGTAGAGGCATGTCTTTCATGACGAGACAGAACAGTCAAGAGGGAAAGAGTCCCAAGGGAGGCAAGAAAATTTCCATGGCTTCCATGAGTGGATGATCTGGGCGGATATCTTGAAGTGTCTATAGAGATATTAGCATACATGGTATATCAATAAGGATTCAAAGATCTCTTACGGTGCAGTTTGCCTAACCCGCCACTCTCCCTAAACTCTTCAGGTGATATACCTGATCCATCATCTTCTACCGTGCAGCTTGCGCGGCTATAGTTAATTGAGACATTAATTCTGGAAGCACCCGCGTCAAGCGAGTTGGCTAAAAGCCCACAGACTACGCCATTGAGAGAGGTGATAACCACCGAAGATTTGATCTTGTCAATGGTATCCTGAGGAAGTTGCCGAATACTCATGGCCTAGACGTAATCATTGTATCATCGTATTGTTGCCTCGATGGAGTGTTGATGAAGTGAGCGTTGAGTTTAAGAGAAGAAATGAGAAGAAATGATAACCACTTGCAGTTGTGACTGGAGATATTGATGAAGCTGGGATTAGGTAAGGAGGGTCATGACGAGAAAGAGATTTGGTAGAGGGAAAGAAGTTGGGACCTTGTCTTGGCACGATTTCCTAAATTAAAGTGACGTCTCTTCTGATCTCACCCGACTTCAGGGTCCCACGTGGAGGTGGCGCCAAGAGCAACCGAATTCTGGGGGTTTTGATTTGCAAAAACAGAGGGTTTCATTACGGCTTGGGAGTTGCATCATGTCCATGTCCATGTCCATGTCTAGTACTAGAATAAATTCAAACAACGTTACACATTAATGTACTCTGTTATAGAAATGTCTATAGCTTTTCTTATTCTTATTAAAGAGACCGATATGTCGAACACGACAGTATCATGCTATGTTTGACCCCTTACACCTATTTGCCTCCTTCCCAATCCCCATCACGTGATAACGCCTCCTTCTTCCATCGCCGCATTCAGCCGCCCTCAGCTTGCATTCATTCCATGTAGCATGCTCTGCAATGCTTGAATTTACCATCCATTTCACTTGATCCTCGCCCTTCTGTTTCCTATCTTTACTACATACTGTCTTGAAACTCGAGATACCACGCATAGAATCCCGCTCAACACCTGTCCATTATCCGAAATCTTGTTCGATCACCGCCATTGATACCCTTCTACAGTCATTTGTGCCCAGCCTCATCGTCAGCGACTTGGGCTCAGTCCTTCACATGGCTACAACCGATACAATCACTCAGGCGCACGGTATGGTACTCCTCTTTTTCTCTCTTTCTGTGCAGAATCCCATTTACTTCTCCCTAGGACTCTTATTTCACCACTTGGACCCTTTGAAGGAAAGTCAGCTAACACTTTGTAGACAGGCGTCGCAGACCTTTTTCAACCTGGGTCAAAAAATTCAAGAACTTCAAGAACTCGTCCGACGGCGATCGCGATAAACGACACAAAAAGCGCGGTGCGAAGAACAACCCATATCCAGAATCGGGCCATGTCGGTGACGGGGCAGCCAACGGCACAAGCGCATGCAGTTTCACCACTGCTCAGTCCGGCACGAGCAATACGAGTTTACAACAGTCTACGATAACGTCTCAAGAAGACCAAGGCCCTCCTACCGCCGGTAGAAGAAGCTTGGTAGGCACCATCTCTACCGATCATGAGGTACCGCATACAGGCACCGCACCAAGTCACGGAGCCAGCTCCCTGGCTGGCACAAATCGCACTACTGGCGGAGGGCTGGACTCGCGGAGAGGGGAGGACAGCACCTTTTCGAGTCCTGCACCATCGGTTCGGTCCCTGACAACAACTCTGACTACGATTCAATCGATGGCTCCAAATGGCAATGGACAGGGTAGTCACCACCATTCCTCGCAAAACCAGAACAATACCCAGTCGATCCAGTTCAGCCAACCATTCCCAACGGCTTCACCAGCTTCCGCCATCCCGGCTCACCTCGCTCCCTCTGGAAACCCGACTACGTACACTTCTGCTACTGCCAACAACTTATTGACTGATAATGCATCAATCCTCACCCTCGCGTCATCGAGTAAGCGTCGCCGCCGGCGATCTTTCGACACCGACGCCTCAGTACGGGCCCTGGCCCCATCTTCACTATGGGGCGGCAGCCGTGAAAGCCTGCCACTCAGTGTTTTGAGTGCCACCATAGAAGCGCCAGGGATGCCGCCGGCGCCCGGCCTGCATGGTGGCAGTTCTCGCATAGGTGCTGAGCGCGCAAGCATTTACTCGGCTACCGGTGTTGGGCCAGCCATCTCCGGAGATCGCAACAGTTATTATGCCAAGCAAGGCGACGGTGCCAGCGTCAGAAGTGGTCTACTTGGCCATGGTCGAGCAGACAGTGTTAGTGGAAGCATTGGTGGTCTGAACAGTCCGTTGGTCAATGCAAGAGAGTACACTGGCAGGGCTGAGAGAGAAAGAGAGAAAGAGGAGAATACGGCTTCCGTAAAGGAGGACTAGAGTCTTGTTTCCCTCCTTATTTGTTTATAGAAATGTTTATGAGTGATGGATGCGTTGCTTTATATGGATGGCAAGGGTAGCAAATCGGGTTTGAGCGACTGTTGCTTTAAGTTTGTATAGAATCGGTTCTTTTTTCTTTTCTTTTCTTTTTTTGCAGTTACAGGTTTGAAGAGTTCAACTACTTAATACATACATGATACCCTGAGAAATACGATCAAAATCCTTTTAATTTGCTGTGACTTGGCTCATTTGAACCCAAGTGTACTGACCTAGAATCTCAGTTTATGGCGTTTGTTGGTTGGTTGTTGTTCTTGTTGTTCTTGGTGCTGTTAGCCACCTGTGGCGCTAGACAAGGAGCTCCCCAGCTTTAGCTCCAGGGCACTCAGCAGGTCCGTCCTTGAGCGTCATCGCGCCGCTTCGCAATTCCACTTTCAACAACCCATTTCATTTCTCTGCCAATGCATCAAGATGGCCATTTCGGTATGTCCTTGTTATATATCTACCAATATTGCCATCCACGATTACATACTGTCTCGAACATCACGCTAACCCACTGCAGTGGAAGTCATTTGACTTCTTCGACGTCACCCAGATCCCCATCCCCGATGAGGAAACATCACAGCTCTTCGAAGGCAACGAGGTTTCGAGTGTATGCGCCGGCTCCGATAGCCTATTTCTCGGATCAGACGATGGATACGTCAACATTATTAGCAAGTCATGGAAGGTGATTCGACGATTCCAGGCGCACGAAGCTGGTAGCATCAACCACATGCGTCAGGTCGAGGGAACAAGTCTCCTGGTTACTATTGCGGTAAGCATCCGCGCGTCTAACGGTTGACGTAGTCGATTTATTTCGGAGATTATGTGCTGAGATCGAACAGGAGGACATGATTAGTGAACCAGTGTTGAAGGTCTGGGCACTCGATAAGCTTGTCAAGAAGACGAACCAGCCGGCATGCCTCAGCACAGTAACTATAAGTAACGGCAGACGACAGTTTCCTGTAAGGAATCAACCCTTCCTGGGTCTTACGTACACTTGCTAAACGGAATCCAGGTATCAGCAGTTGCCGCTACAGATGACCTCACACAGATCGCAGTCGGCTTCGCCAACGGAGCGGTAACGGTTATTCGAGGCGACCTTATCAACGATCTCGGGACAAAACAACGAATCGTATACGAGTCAGAGGATCCCGTCACCGGCGTGCAACTGACCATCGACGAGAAGCAGAAGTTGACGACGCTCTTCGTATCTACAACGTCGAGAATACTCAAGTTGGGGCTTTCAAAGAAGGGTCAAGGACTGCCACCCAAGACGGTTGAGGATGTCGGCTGCGCGTTAGGGTGTATGGCTCGTAACCCAGCTTCGGATGAGATTATTGTCGCGCGAGACGATGCCATCTACACGTATACCGCTGAAGGAAGAGGACCACCTCGGGCATATGAATCGCCCAAGAGCCAGATTGGCATCTACAACGAATATGTAGCACTTGCGTGTCCTCCCGCAAGCAACAGCAGCAAGGATTCGGATGCCATGCGACGGCGTTTCGGAAGCAGCACGACAAGTGCCTTGTTCAATGCTTCCTCTTTTGTTCTTCTTGACATGGATCTTCGAGTTATTGGACATACAGAGACCCTCATGTCTCCAGTCAGGTTTCTTGTTGAAATATGGGGGGATTATTTTACAATTCTTCAGGATGGCAAGGTGAGTACTCATGGCCTTGGATGTTTTCTCATACTTACAGTTGTAGATCTACCGCTACCACGAGAAGAGCTTGACACAACGTTTAGAGATGTTGCACCAGAGAAACATGTTTCCTTTGGCTATAGAGCTGGCACAGAAATCGGGACTAGGTCCTGAGCAGCAGAGCACAATCTACAGGAGGTTTGGTGATTATCTTTATCAAAAGTCCGATTACGACGGTGCTATGGTGCAGTATATCAGAGCAATTGACACAACAGAACCGTCACAGGTTATCCGCAAGGTATGCTTTGGGTATATTATGTGTAGAGACATGCGATTGCTAACCTGACTAGTTTCTTGACACACAACGCATCCATAATCTCATTCAGTATCTTGAGCAACTTCACGAACACAGAAAGGCAACGGCAGACCATACAACACTTCTCCTCAACTGCTATGCGAAGTTGAAGGATATCAACAAACTTGAAAAGTTCATCAAGTCACCCGGAGATCTCAAGTTCGACTTGGACACCGCTATCGCAATGTGTCGCCAGGGTGGCTACTACGAGCAGGCCGCATACCTTGCTAAGAAGCATGGAGAGACTGATCTTGTGGTGGACATTTTAATTGAGGATTCCAAGAATTATGAGGAAGCACTTGATTTTATCTGGCGTCAGGATCCCCAAACTGTAAGTCCCCTGTCGTTTTTCTATGGCAAGCACTTACATTTCCAGACATACCGATGTATGCAAAAGTCGGCGCGAGTCCTGATCGAAAACTGCCCTCAAGAGGCCACAAGACTCTTTGTTGACTATTACACCGGCAAGTACAAGCCGCGTGTCACGACAGTGGTGGTCGACGAAGTCAGCGTGCCGGTCACTGGAGGATTCGCGGCCGGAGCTGCCAACGCTGTCCAGAACCTTTCCAACCTTCTCCCACTGCCATACATGAACACTTCCACTATTGCGTCTCCGGGCACTCCCAACAATGGAAGGGCAGTAGTCAGTGATGCACAGAATCTCGTTGTCGATAATGATGAGATACCTGCTCCGAAATACGACCCTCCAGCGCCCCGAACCGCTTTTTCATCCTTCATCGATCATCCCGACGAGTTCATCGTCTTCTTGGAAGCATGCTTGGAAGAAAAGAACGCCAAAGCTAGTGATCAAACAGATCTTTATACGACCCTTTTTGAGATGTACCTGTACAAGGCGAATGAGAAGAAGGGACCAGAGCAAAAGGAGGAATGGGAAGCCAAGGCTAAGAAGCTTATCGAGAGAGAACATGTTCCGATGGAGAGTTCAAACGTGCTATTGTTGTCACATTTGTCCAACTTCCAGGATGGCACAGTTCTTGTCAAGGAGCAGGCGGGGCTCGTTTTCGATATCTTCCGATCATATACATCAGCAAAGGATACACGAGGAGCAATGAAGGCTCTGAGGAAGTATGGTCCTGAGGAACCACAGCTATACCCAGCTGCTCTGGCCTACCTTACTTCTGACCCGCGCGTACTTCAAGAGGCGGGTTCCGAAGAGCTTGGAAACATTCTGTCCAAGATTGACAAGGACGGTCTGATGGCACCGTTGCAGGTGATTCAGACGCTGGTGGGACAGTCCTCCGGAGGTGGCGTGGCCACTATGGGTATGATCAAGCCTTACCTTCACGAGACTATTAGTCGAGAGCGTAGGGAGATTGCATCGAACCGAAACCGCATCAACACACTTCGAGCCGATACGGAGAAACGACGCGAGGAGCTAGCAGATCTGGGGTCCAAGCCGGCCGTGTTCCAGGCAACTTGGTGTTCAGACTGTGGTCAGCGGTTAGACCTTCCAGCGGTGCATTTCTTGTGCAAGCATAGCTTCCACCAGCGATGCGTGCGAAACGGTGATAGGGAAGGGGAAGCGGAGTGTCCCAAGTGCTCGGGCGAGAACGAGGTGATTCGCAAGATGCGCGAGGGTCAGCGGGAGAGGGCGAATAAGCATGACTTGTTCAAGAGTGATTTGGAGAATAGCGAGGACCGGTTTAGCACGGTTGCTGAGTGGTTCTCGAGAGGTGTGATGGATGCTGGTCGGGGTACAGAGTGAAGAGTGAGGAATAGATAGCACAGGTATACTTGGATGAGAAGAGGAGGGCTGTCTGTGGTAGTGGATTAGAGCAAGTTGATGATTCCCATGGTTGATAATTAAGCCATTGTTGCAGTGTTTGTTCGTTCATTATAGAAATTAGAGTATGCCTGTTTCTGTGACGATCTCTTGGTTTCTCCCGTCATTCAGTGTTCTTATGCAATCAACATCAGCCCCACGTCTTTTATCACGACACAGCAAATAGCCCATCTCCGCATTACAACCTCACCTCATACTATCCCACCACTCACTTCCGCATCAACCAAATCATGACAGACACGATGCATCGTCCAGATCCAAAAACTCTCATCAACTACTTCTCCCGCTCGCTCACATCATTTCAGTCATCTTCCTCCCCATTTCGCGTCCTATGCACTCTACCCCACCGACAGGATGCACCCTCTCCGCGTCAACCTGGTAATGCCGTAAAGAGCCTCATTGTTCTCGACTCGAGTTTTAACCCACCTACGCGCGCTCACCAGAGCATGGCGCGCAGTGCGCTTGCGGATGGCGGTGATAGACTTTTGTTACTGCTTAGTGTGAATAACGCGGATAAAGCACCGAAACCGGCGAGCTTTCCTGTTAGGTTGGCCATGATGGAGGCGTTTGCGAGGGAGATTATAAAGGATGTGGAGGTTGAGGTTGATTTAGCGGTGACTACGATGCCGTATTTTCCTGATAAAGCTGTTGCCATGGGCGAAGCGGGATACGATGGAGAAAAGACATTCATTGCAGGATTCGATACACTTGTACGTATTTTCGACCCAAAATACTACGGAGGTGTCGAGCAGATGGAGAAGACGCTACAGCCGTTCTTCAACGTGGCGAGACTGAGGGTTGTGACGAGACCGGGTGATAAATGGGGTGGGACGAAGGAGCAGAGGGAGTATGTGGATGGACTGGATGAGAGGTGGAAGGGAAGAGTTGATATTGTGGAGGGGAGTGAGGAGGAGAATGGGGTGAGTAGTTCGAGTGTGAGAGATGATGTGAAGAAAGGAGGAAATGGGAGAGGGATGGTTGGGGAGGAGGTCTGGGGATGGATTGAGAGGGAGAGGTTGTATAGAGATTAGGTACAAGGAATTGCAGTCATGGTGAGGATGGATATGTGAAGTGCTTGTTGGTGACGTTTTGCAAGTTTCCTGTACAGGGTAAGTCAGGTGAATATCAGCATTCGTCAAATATTTGCCTGATGTGATCAGTGTCCCTACTGTGAGAGGCGAAGTCAGTTGCTCTGCAGTGAGTCTAAATGCAGAGTGGAAACCTATAGACATGATATGCAGGTTGTGAATATTGTTAACCGCAATCACTGTCTAGCAATGAGACTTGGCCATTGTTTGACACCGTTTGTAACGGTATCTTGAATCCGCAACGCGAGAGTTGCACCGAATTAGTGCTGCTTGTTATGCTATCCGTTGAGATATCATATCTGCATCCGTACTGGATTCATAACTCCATCTACCCATATGCATATCCTGCACTGAAAAATAACACCCGTATCTCACAAGAGGACAGTCCGAATGTACACAGCATCATCGCCGTGAACATCCACTCAATCTCGGTAGAACAAACTCTTGACATCCATTATCCACCACCAAATCTTCCAGTAGACATTCTCATTCGACCAACCTCCTGATTCCATCTTCCCAGACCCTCACTGCCCGCCTCGTCCTTTTTTTTTTCTCTCTGCCCATATCCATTTCTCGGCCTCATTATGAGAAATCAACCAGCAAGACCCTGCGATGGGTGGATTTCTGCTCTTCACCGCCTGCTTCTCATTGGTGTACCTGACACGTAATACTCCATACGCGGTGGGTCTGGCGAAAAAGCCGGCAGAATGAGAAAACTTTTTGGCGGTGAGGGAGGATGGGCTGTGCCCCACAGGAAGCCTCTATAAAATACGGCTTCGTCCTCCTTCATTTGGACTTTTTTTCCTTTCTTCTTCACGTCGACAATACTTCAGTAAGTCACCCCCTACTGGTGGCATCATAACAAACAGCACGCTCTGCAGTGTTGTTTCTTGTGCTCTGCTTCATCTTTCAAACCAGATTGGTTCACTAACCACTTTCAACAGGAGAATCATTTCTATAGTATTCGACCTTCTCTTGGTTCCCTAAAAGAGCCACAGATCCCACCCTGGTTGATGAGTGCATATCCTCGACACCCTAGAGTGAATACCTTGGTCCTCTCGCTCTGTCCGCAAGGATGGCGGTGACCGCCTCGTGCGGTCTCTGTATAGAGAGTGTTCAGTGCCCTCGTGGCACCTGGTAAATTCTTGATGATCTCGACCCTGACTGCGGTCTTGCCTTCGGGCGCGCGGTTTGGGTGGGTGTTGATGTACGTCTGACAGGCGTGTTTCTTTTTTCTTTTTCATTGCTCTCTGAGGCTTGACCTTGGAAGTGAGGAAGAAGTTTCGTAGTTGTCGCGGCTTTCCTTACGCTGGGTGTTGTAGGGGATATCAACCCGTCAAATGAAGATGTGTAACCGACACATTGTTCCCTCTCCCAAACGTAGTTTTGTACCTTGATGGCGATAGCATGTAACCAACGTAAATCATGAAAAAACTGTATCCATATGTCCTGCTTGATATAAAGCCGCTTGGTCCTACCCCGACCATCTTGCACTCACGTTGACACGATTGTTGGAGTTGCCCTTCAGTTGGTCAGAGCAGATGCAAATGACTACACGTGATGGTTGAAGCATTCCTTAGTACTTACCTACCCCCACCAGGCAAACACCAGTGTGTCCAGCAAATCATCACATCTCTGCCTGGTCAACACATCGGCCGTATCAACTTGGCAAATCACCGAGATGAAAGGCATTTGCATCTTGTTCAAGTGACACAAATGACGCCATGACGCCATCCCTCCTCTCTTTAAGACCATCTCGAAAATGATTCACGCGCTTAATACCGACTCCGAAATCCTTCCACCTTTCGGAGATTGATAACCCCCTGTGCTTCGGTCAAAATTACTGTAACACAAGACAATGCGGTGAATACGCGTAATCGCGGACAAAAGAGAACCAGAGCAAGACCCAGCACAGCGCCAGCCGCAACTCCAGAACAATAGTGGACGAGTTGCCATTCACTCGGGACATGCCGCATCTACAGGACCATTCACCACCTTCGGAAATGATGACCCCAGTAGGAGTAGCATCCCTTCAGCAAGGTTATCAAGGACAAGGTTTCCCATAAGGTATCGAATTTCCGAAGTCCATACCCAAAATCGACCTCATTTAGCATTCAGTAGAGCTGCGGGTCGCGACGCTAATGCGCTTAGAGCACCGATACTATTTGCATCTAGAAGGTTTCATGACTGAGCTGTTGATCCACTGACACCGTTGTGGCGTGTTTGATGGGTTCTAGCCCATGAATTCGTGCTGATTCTGTTGTAGACTTGACGTCTGTTTTGACATTCAGCTGCCATACTCGACAATAGTGGGAGATCCAGAACCAAACCGCCGTTCACTCCAAGCCTGCCTCTCCCCAGCACCGATAGCAAGTTATTGCAACAGCAACAGCAACACCTCATTTAAGGCTAGACCCTCTGCTACGCATACACGAGACGAGGGTGACCTTGTCCCATATGTCGCGGATAAGGCTCAAAGCAGATGGTGGTAAAAGTGAAGTGTGATACCGAGTTCCACCATCGCGAAACACACCCTTGGTCTCGCGAATCAGAGACAGCTGAACCGCTCGATTGGGAAAAGCATGTCTCCAGAACAGGCACGAAAGACCCCTGAATGCAGAGAATCGACGTATCGGACACCATCGTGGAATACCGAAGCTGGTTATCTGCCATCCCAAAGGACGTTGAAAGATGCAGACCCCAGGTCTTAAGGGAGGGGCGATTCAATCATGCATGTGCCGTGACTGCCGGTTGCCAAGGCTCGTAGGGCTTGTACAGGAGATCAAGTCGACCAGATGGAGGTTATATACAACGAACGACCACTGCAGCTCTCTTGTCTAGTCGTCCGTCTCTCGTTGTCTTGGTCTTCATCTTTCGTTCATTCTTTCAACTCAATCTACCAGTAGCTGGGTCTCTGGTATCTTTCACTCGCTTTCAACACATTCATTCGTTTTCAGTATACTCTCGTTTATCAACTCTTTCAATCATGCGTTTCTTCAGTGCCATCGTCGCCCTTGCGGCCATGGTCCCTTCGACCTTTGCCGCTCTCCCTACCACTGCTGAGGGCTTCGCTGCCAGCACCACCGGTGGTAAGGGCGGTTCTGCCGTCTACCCCAAGACCACCGCCGAGCTCGTCAAGTACCTCGGTGACAACACCGCTCGCATTGTCTACCTCGACAGAACCTTCAACTTTCTCGGCACCGAGGGCACCACCACCGAGTCCGGATGTCTTCCCTGGGGCACTGGATCTCAGTGCCAGTCTGCCATCAACAAGGACAACTGGTGCAAGAACTACCAGCCCAATGCCCCTACCACCACCGTCAAGTACGACAAGGCCGGTATGCTTGGCATCACCGTTGGCTCCAACAAGTCCATCATCGGTGTTGGCAGCAAGGGTGTCATCAAGGGCAAGGGTCTCCGTATTGTGAGCGGCGCCAAGAACGTCATCGTCCAGAACATTCACATTACCGACCTCAACCCTCACACCGTCTGGGGTGGTGATGCCCTCACCATCGACAACGCCGACCTCGTCTGGATCGACCACGTTACCACTTCCCTCATCAGCCGTCAGCACCTCGTCCTCGGCGAGAAGGCCAGCAACCGCGTCAGTGTCACCAACAACAAGTTTGACGGAAACAGCCAGTGGTCCGCCAACTGCAACTCCTACCACTACTGGGGTCTCTACTTCACTGGTTCCAACGACGTAAGTTTTCTCCCGGAGGTCTCATAAGCACCAAAACATCAGGCAAGCGGTACTGACAAATTCCTAGTTGATCACCTTCAAGAACAACTACATCTACCACATGTCCGGCCGCGCCCCCAAGGTCGCCGGCAACACCCTCCTCCACGTCGTCAACAACTACTTCCACGACGTCTGGGACCACGCCTTCGAGATCGAGTCCGGCGCTCAGGTCCTCGCCGAGGGTAACGTCTTCCAGAACGTCAAGAACCCCGTCAAGTCCGGCTACGCCGGCCGTCTCTACAGCGTCGTCAACACCGCCGCCGCCAACGTCTGCAAGACCGCCCTCGGCCGCGCCTGTCAGATCAACGGCTACGGCAGCTCCGGCTCCTTCGACGGCACCGACTCCGGCTTCCTCAGCAACTTCAAGGGCAAGACCATCGCTTCTGCTGGCACCTACAACGATGCCAAGGCTGCTCAGACCAAGTCTGGTTTCGGCGTTGCCTAAGTGAATTATATATGAACATCCATCCGTGAAAAGATAGGATGGCAGGACATTATCAATTATTCTATGTACATATGCATTACCTTATATATAACTTCACATAGCCAGGGCATATTCTTGGGCTCTAGAAATACTAGCTTGGTTGTCTTGATGAACGAGTTGATCAGTCTCATGTGATAGATAGCATTTCGAACCGTACTTTTTACCATTGTGAAAACTTGACTTGATTAATAACCCGTATAAACAAAACAATCCCACTCATCCGTCTAGAAAACACCAGCTTAAAGAATGTATAGTAGGACTGAACCCAGGCACCCGACAATAAACTCCTCCCTGGACACGATGAGCCTGTGGCAGACTTGGCTAACAGTGAGCTTATTCCACGTACCCATACTCTATAATGTACGTGCCCATGTATGTATGTGCAAAACTAATAAAAACAAAAAGACAGACCTATAATGCACACTCTCTCCCCTTCCATAACGACCAGCATTAACGACCACCACACTCAGCCTTAGCCGCCTCCTTTATACCCGATCTTAACTTAATCAGACTTTGAAAGCTCTCCCATTCGTGGATCTTCCAACAGTCTTGAAACTCTGAAACTTCCCATCGTTACCCATGACATCAAACCGGGTGATACCCATCTCCTCCGCCGCGTAGCCGCTAAAGTAGAAACCAATGACGACGACGAGATAGGTCAACATGAGGATGCTGCCCTTGAAGTAGTTGCTCTTTCCCTCGCCATACATGTAGCTGAGCAGGAAGACGCACAGGATGACGGTGACCATATCCCACTGAGGGAAGAGCAAGGAGAAGGTGTACGCGGCTGGGTCCCCTCCCTCAGGCACGCCGGGCCAGAAAGCCGAGTAGAAGACGAGGGCAGGGATCTGGAGAAGACAGACTTGGAGTGCGTAGGCGGAACCAATCTCCATGGAGAGGGCGATGTTTCCGTTCATGGCAAAGGAGATGGCGTTCTAGAAGCAAGGTTAGTTGTGATATAGGGAGGGGTAAAAAGAAGAAGTACATACCAAGAATTCCGTAGTGTTGGGTACAAGAGCGAAAAGAGTGATACCGAGGAACTTTTGGTCGATGGAGATGCTCTCAAGGACGACATCCACAGTGTCAACGAGAATTTCAGCAATGATGGCATACATGATAGTAGCTCCGAGAAGAATAATTGTACTCTTTGCTCGACTCCAGTTGGGTGCGTCGTGGCCTCCGTGGGATTGGTGAGCCTCGGTAGCAGGGGCCTCTGGTTCAGGCTCAGGGAAGGTGGGCTGGCGACTGGGCTGGGGGCGAGAGGCGGCGTGGTTGATAGCAACGGCGGATGGTTTGCGAGAGATGCGGTCACGAGAGGCAATGGCAGCAGCTGTGGCAGCAATCTCGGTGACCTCACGGGCCAGAGTCTTGTTGTCAGCGTCACTGAGACCAGGGATGTGAAGACCAGAGCGAGCGGATTCACCACTGCCACTTGACTTGGGAGGCACAACGTGAGGAGTGGCGGGGACGCCGTTGGGTGGAACCTGAGATTGACCAGTAGTCGAGCCCTGGCGAGAGTCCTCATTCAGGCCAACCTGTTTGAGGGACTGGCCAAGGATACGCTTGTAGAGGTGAGAATCCCGAACGTCGTTTCCGCTGGCATCTGCCGTGGTTGTAGTGTGAGCCTGCGATGTTCGGATGCTGGATGAGTGCATATGCTCGTCGTGGCGCTTCTCCTCTATCTCAGCGTTCCAGATCACAGCGGCATGAGTTCGTAGTGTGAACCACAAGCCGATGAGATACGACAGAAAGAGCATAGTTGCAGCCATGTAGCAGTATGGACGGACAGCTTCCAGGTAGAACCTGTCACTGAGGGAAGGCGACTGAGAGAAGAAACAGCGACGGCAGTCCTGAGAGTCGTCCGAGCTGTGCTCATCACAGTCCATGCAGTTGAGCTCATGAGTGCCATAAATCTGGTAAAAGAGAGTAGGGCCAAAAGCACCCACCACAGCAAATAGCAGCATGGTAGACGTGACACCGGCAGATCGAGAGTTAAAACGCTGCGTCTTTCGCTTGATGGCACCAAAGCACATGGAGATACCGGGTAGGAAGAGAATACCAGCAAAAATACTGCCAACGATACTGCCTTCAACAAGCTGGCCTTTACCCTGAGACAGGGCAACGCAGTACAGAAAGACTTCGACCACGGTCGCAAAGAAGGCATTGACGGCGGCACCAACACCCATTGAAGACTGTGCTGAAATGGAGGCAACGGCCTGGCCGATGAAGTAGGCCAGAGGAATGATGGACAAGAGCGCAGCGATAAAGAGGAACCCAGGCGAAGTCCAGAAGTTGTCAATGTGAAGCACGCCCTCGAGAACCATCCAATCAAATATGACGAAAACGACAACGACCATGAGATTGATGAGGAACACGTTTGTTCCGTCGATGGTGTACTTCCAGTATCTTGAACCAACAGCGCGGTAGGTACATAGGAGGATAGACGAATTAGTCCCGTCGTCAGCGCGAGCGTATCGAATATCGGCCTCAAAAGTCAGCGCGAGTGGGTGACGTCGTAGGTGGTCGAAAAGGAGGAAGGTCGTCTTTCCCATGGGGATAGGGAAAACCAGGAACCAGCAGATACCAGAGACAATGAGCAGCGAGGGCGAAATGAGGCAGTAGAAGAAGACGAAAAAGATGACTCGGCCAATATTCCATTGTCCACGGCCAAACAGTCTCCTCTTGTTTCTTGGGGAGAGGTCAGAGAGGTCACTACGCCCACCGCGACCCAACAGGCTCTCGGATTCGCTGGGCTCAGAGTCGATACTCCTTCTTGAACGTCCGACGATAGAGCGATGGCGATCAGGACCAAAGAAGAGGCGACCGTATTCAATGTCACCACTCTGCCATTGCTCGTACTCAGAGATGCTTCTGCCTTCGTCTTGATCCTCATCCAGATAGGCCTCGTCTTTCTCCAGTCGCACAAACTTGCCAAAGGGGTACAGAAGGTAGCCCGCCAGTCCCCAGAGAATTCTTCCATACTCTCTCCCACTAGGAGCAGCGGCGAAGAGCAGGCAAGTAATTGCGCCGACTGCGGCCAGGGTAGCCATCCACCAGCCGAACAAGAGTGTCCAGAGAAGGTTAAAGGCCAACAGCCAGTTGCTCACTCTCCCACCAGGGGTGGAGTGAATGTCGGCCTGGGCGAACTTCTGAATGGATCGATCTTTCTTGTACAGCGCAGGTTTCCAGACACGAATACCGAAGGGATGGGTCTGGTTGATGGCCTGCTGGCGGTCCTTGAGGGTGAAGCTCTCGGCTTCACTAACCTCTCCATCTGAATCGCAATCAACATGGTCCTGGAGAGATGTATGGTCCATCTCTTCGTCTTGGGGAGTGGCACCGTTCTCAGGGGTTTCTTCGGAGTCGTCTTCGGGTGTCTGCTCCTCTTCCTCCTCGTCGTGTCGCGACTGAACGCGGGATAGCTGTGTCGCTAGCTGAGGTCGCCGGCGGTAAGTCTGTTGACGTTCGACGGCATCAGCCTCGACTTCATGGACATCGTCTTCAGTGGAGAAGACCTCACCGCGGTGAGGTGTCGTCGAAGAGGCGCGACGAGGCATGGGAGGTTTGCGAAGCCGTGTAACGGATCGTACTCGTTCGGGGCCTTTTGAAGGGCGCGAAGCAGACTGAGAAGGTCGAGACTGGGCGCGTTCACGGGCAGCTTCGGTGGATTGCTGGGCTGAGCTAGAGGTTGCTTGACTTGTTTGACCAGCTATCGACCCTGGACAGCCAAGATTAGTTACAGGCCCTGGGCAGCAACTTATTGGAAACAGCAAAACACAGCAAAAACAAAAACTTACCATAACCTTCAGGTCTCCGTCGCACTGTATCGGTTGATTGAAAGCTTTCAGAAAGACCCTCTTCTTCGCGAAAAGCAGTCTGTCGAGTATCCGCTGGGGATTCAGCACCAGAAGAGTCAGCTGGGTTGCGCCCGACTGAAGAGCTCTGTCGCTTGGCGGGATCCATGGCCTAGGTAGCACTGAGGCAGCGCAGATAGCTAGAGCTAGGGCTAGGTAAGATGAATATGGGACCAGCTACCAGGAGTTGAGCTCTGTGCAGATACAACAAGGTCAAATAAAAACCTGGGAGGTAAAATCGACAATCAACAGTCAACCCAAGGCTGTGCTTCTGGTTGTTGACATATGTTGTTGACGTTGACGTTGATGTTGATGTTGACTTGCAAGGTGGGAATGCCTAGCATGCCAATGTCTCGCCAAGGTACTCTACTCTGTAGGGACGGAAGAATCGGAGAGAGTCAAGGTAGAGATGGAATAGAAAAAAAGAGAAGGGAAGAGGCTGCAGGGGTATTTAGAATGGTAGATGATTGAGGAAGACTGGAGATGTTGATGAACAGGATCAATGTGAATGTGGTGGTCCGAGCTGATCTACCTAGAGTCGGGATGGATGTCTTTTTTACTACCTTAAACAGCGGTAGCGAGTCGTGATTGATTTTTAATGGTGGTTCGAGGAAAGAAAGAGATGAAAATGAGCAGGTGTCTTGGGCCTGTAGATTCCTCCTGTTCCAGTTCTATGACTTTCTTTTTTTCCCTTGGGCGATGATGGTTCCAAAGCCTGAAGCTGTTGGAAGTGGACACACGGTTACACCGAAATAAACGGAACCCATGCGCGGAAATTGGGTTGAGCAAGGAAGTGTCAAAGCATAAGATGAGCGATGAGAAGAACTAAGGTGATGAGCAGCTTGGGATGTGATGAAGTGGATAAGTTCATGGAGGATGAAGAAGAGTGAGTGAGGATGAGCTACAACTACCACTACCGCTGCCGCTTATTCTAGAGGTGCCAGCACCTAAGGTAGGTTTCAGTAGCTTGATTAACTGTTGCTGAATAAACCAAACCATAAATCATATTCTCAATCTCACCATCTTTTATTTAGTATGCTGCCGGGCCGTTCCAACGTATTATCGCCAATGTTTATTTCCTTACCTACCTAGCAGTAGCAACTCTCGCTCATGTGCTATCTACTCGCTGTGACAATCTCAAGGATCTTTCGTATTATTGCATCCGATGTAAACGCTGCCCCGCCTATTGGCTGACCCACGACGAGAGAACCATGCCCACCGCTCATGATCAAACATTTTACCAAGAAGAGCATAGCGTATCCCGCTGCTCTCTGCGCGTGTCGCATTGTGTTCCAGTTGTGACTGTGGAGAAGACGTCATTGTGGGAGTCGAGTCTCAGTTGAGGTTCGGTTCTGGTGTAGAGATTTCTCCAATATTGTTGGATGGTCTCGACAACAACATCAGGAATCATCACAGGTAGATCAGAAGACCCTGAATTAAAATCCAATCCGGGCTCACGTTCAATAAGAGAAAATGATAGCTCTAGGGCTAGGGAAAAGCCGCCATACCCGACAACACCCTGGATCTACCAATTGCCAAGGCGTCACTCGCCGATCGACTCTGTTTTTTCATCCAACGTTGGACACAGGTTCAGGTGGTCCACCATCTTGATCAGGTGGTGCTGGTAGTGCTTGGAGGATGCTGAGAAGGGATGAAATGGATGCATCCTAGCCCACGGCACTCGAGTCAATTGTGTGGTCTCATCAGTCAGCAGCCATTAACAGCTGCTGATTCAGCCGTCGACCTAGATGGACTTACCCTGGACCTGGCATACGACGGTCAAACCTTTATCCGAACCACATGCCAGCTCCCGCTTGGTCTGTGCATTCGCCAGCGGCTTACGAGACGAGCTGTAGCCTTGTCACAGAGCTCCAACCTCATTACGACCTCATCATCAACACTTTCAACTTAACCTCCAATTCCGCATCTCCTTTTTCGCCGCCGAATTCACCCCGCATTGTGCTCGACCACGATTCTCATACACTTTACCAGTCGCAAAAATCTTACTCAAACCTCGTTTCCCTGACGTCAAGGGAGCTCCGCCAAGATGGCGCTCGACGAGTACTACCACAACAAGATCGAGGCGATGAAGCTTGAGATCCTCAAGGGTCAAGCCGCACTTCGTCGTCTCGAGGCCCAGAGAAATGATTACAACTCGCGCGTGCGTCTGTTGAGAGAAGAATTGGGATTGTTGCAGCAGCCTGGCTCCTACGTTGGTGAGGTTGTCAAGGTGATGGGAACCAAGAAGGTCCTCGTCAAGGTGCACCCGGAAGGCAAATACGGTATGCGTCGAGGTTATTCCCTCTGTCAGAGGTTGAGACTTACTGACCCTGTATAGTTGTCGATATCGCCGACAGCGTTGATGTTTCCAAGCTCACGGCTGGAAAGCGAGTCACCCTCCTGTCCGACAGCTACAAACTCGAGAAGATGCTTCCCTCCTCGGTCGACCCTCTCGTATCACTCATGATGGTGGAGAAGGTTCCCGACAGCACATACGATATGATCGGTGGTCTGGATCAGCAGATCAAGGAGATCAAGGAAGTTATCGAGCTTGGTCTCAAGCACCCCGAACTCTTCGAATCCCTTGGTATCGCACAACCAAAGGGTGTCCTACTCTACGGCCCTCCCGGTACCGGAAAGACTCTTCTGGCAAGAGCCGTGGCTCACCACACAGCCTGTAAATTCATCAGAGTGTCAGGTTCCGAACTGGTACAAAAGTACATTGGTGAGGGTAGTCGAATGGTGCGAGAGCTCTTTGTTATGGCTCGTGAACACGCCCCCTCCATTATTTTCATGGATGAGATCGACAGTATTGGTTCCTCTCGGGTAGAGGGTTCGTCAGGAGGTGATTCAGAAGTCCAGCGAACCATGCTTGAGCTGCTGAACCAGCTTGACGGTTTCGAACCCACCAAGAACATCAAGGTCATCATGGCCACAAATCGTCTCGATATTCTGGACCCTGCCCTTCTCCGACCAGGACGTATCGACCGAAAGATCGAATTTCCCCCACCCAGCATTGAAGCTCGTGCCGACATTCTACGCATTCACAGCCGCAAGATGAACCTCACGCGTGGAATCAACCTTACCAAGATTGCCGAGAAGATGAACGGCTGCTCCGGTGCTGAGCTCAAGGGTGTGTGCACGGAAGCCGGTATGTATGCTCTCCGTGAACGAAGAGTTCACGTTACGCAGGAGGACTTTGAGCTGGCGACGGCCAAGATTCTCAACAAGCACGACGACAAGGAGGTGTCATTGGGCAAGTTGTGGAAGTAATTTACTCTCTTCTTTACGAAACAAGACGGCTATCATGTCTTTTCTCTCATTCTGTTGCGCCACACGGAAAAGGTCTCGTAATGGAAGGTCTCGCGATGGAGAGAGAGGATTGGGATGTTTTATAGAAGGGAACGGGACATGAAAGCGGGAGGGGAGTTGTAAGGATAGTAAATGAATCAACATCCAGACTTTTTTTGAGATGAATGCTAGTTGTCCTGCTCTGATGTTATGTTTCGCACGTGGACTTTGTTCATTATGCCACCGACAGGAGCATCCTCTTGCCTTCTTGTAAACAATGGCTTCCTGGGTCGGTCAGTCTGTAAGTGTCAGCGGAACACATTGCATGAGGAATCATGTCGCATGAGTAAATATTCAATCCTTCAAATTCTAGACTCGTTATATACGTCATTGATATTTCTCCCTTGTAAGCTCCGCAAAAATCGAACAGTCTAGAGGTTCAGTTTCTTGCCCTGTCCTCTTCTTCCCCGGTTGATCCCTACATTCTGTAATTCGGCTTATGGCGTTTGTAACGATTGACGATCTAGTAGCGGATTGAAAGCTCCGTGGCGTAGAAGTACAAGACATACTAATAAGGGGGATACGCGTTCGTTGGCGTTTAGCGCCAGGAGGGTTATAGGATAATTTTGTGACAATGATAATGACTTGCGTATGATGGTCTTGTATAAATTTACTATGCATAAAAAAAATGTACGGATGTGGGAAAGTCAGTGGAATCTGGAATTCTGGTGGATAAATTGGGCTGTTGTTAATGCTCCGTAGCCGACGGTAAACTATTTTGACTCGATCTATTCAGATCAAAGTCTAGAACTGATAAATCCGAGAGTTTGGTCAATTCTATCGTTTTCCTTTGATTAACCGCTTGTGTACGTTTATGTTACATCTTATGTCATTACTGTCTTTATTATATTAAGGTGTGGTCCATCTTTCGGATAGTATCGTCTAAATACACTCCTACCAAGAAATCGAAGATTGAAAACTAGATCGCGATATGAGAACCATTAGAAAAATCAAGGTCCGTATAAGTCAAGTCGTCACGCGGTTAAGTGTATCGATATAAAATTCAAGGCATAGAAAAGTATCAGCGTGACATGGGGTTATTCGGCCGAAGCCACCCATGATCTGATGTTTTATAGTCAGGTCAACCAGTCACGAAGCAAGGCAATTCCCCCGAAACTACTGTTCAAGGGCGGCAGTTTTTTTTTTTTTTTTTTTTTTTTTTTTTTTTTTTTTTTTTTTATTTTAAACCTTTTTTCTTAT